>JAJQQW010000010.1:110106238-110246238 GCA_025583905.1 Ia io | reverse complement strand
ATGACCTCACTCAACCTTAATGGCCTCTCTAAAGACCCTATCTCCAAATACAGTCACACTAGGGATTAGAACTACAACATATCAATGCTGGGGGCACACAGTTGAGTCCGTATTACTTTCTTCATATCCCCATACAATAACATTTCATCCTCAAATGGTTAGCCTTCCCGGGGGGCGTAAGAAACGTCTAAGGAAAACATACCACCGATAACACTGTGTTAATTTATTCATTCACTTGTTCATCAAGCATTTATTGACAAGTCTGCTGAGTGCCAGGCAGGTACTCTTCTAGTCATTGATAAATAAATCAGAAATTATTCTTCCTTTCAAGAAACTTATAAAACATGTGAAAAATAGCTACTCTGAATTTTAAATGATTGTTGTTACCGTGTTATGGTGTGCTTTGAAGAAGCAATAACATGCACAACTATGTGAGCTTTAAATAATAGAGTGATTTGGGATTTTGTCCAGAGTCCAAGAAACTTACACATTTAACATTTAAAATAATTATTTAAAAGCTTGTACAAATGCCATGCCCTTTTCCCTCAGCAAATGCCTTCCTCAAAAACATCCAGCTCTTCGACTTCCCCAGACAGGAGCCATCAGGGGCCCGTCAGGATGAGTCTCGCTGACAGCTGGCGGAGGCCGCTGGGCCCTCCCTCCTGCCAAGGACAGGCTGTCCACCGGCGCTTGGCAGCCGCAGAGGCACCTGCCTTTTCCGACTTCCTCTCATGCCCTAAGTCTCCATTTCTTCCTGACTGTCTTAAGTTGTGGGTGTGTGACAGGTAGATTGAATTAAGTTTGAGGATCTACAGAACTCTTCCTTGGGGAATTGACATTTAGGAAAGAGATGAGAAAATTTGTGAATTTGCTGGGCATCCAGGTGAACGTGCCATCTCCCTGGTCTCTGTTGGTGCTCATTTTGGTAAATGCGGGGCAAGTAGAGATGATTATAGCGTTGGCTCTGTTGTTAGAGGCTTGACTTGAGTCCTGGCCCCAAACGCAGTGGCAGGATGATATTAAACAAATTACTCAATTTCCCAGGCTTGGTTTCATCTTCTGCAAAATAGGAAACGAGTGACACCACTGAGAATTATTGTGAAAATCACGTGGGATGGCACTGAAGCCGTGCTCAGCACAGAGGCAGTGCGCAGGGCTGGGAGCTTATTGTTGGCTTATTTGTAATCTTGCTTGAGTGGAGGTTTGGGAGACAGAAACAGAGCTTTATTTACATTCCAAAGGTCTTTAGGACTGGCCCGTGGCCAGCTGCTGGGAGAGGGCTGTGAGGATCTGAGCGATATCCTGCCTCCTAAGAGTGTCTCTGTGTGTCTGAGACTCTGAGCCATGCTCGCTGATTTATGCTAACAATGTGATTAATGGCAAATAATTACTGTTGCATCCCTGAGGCTTGGGGCACACTATAGCACTTTGACATTCAGGTGGTTGGAGGCACTCCACACTTTGTGACTGACCCCTAAGCATTCCCGGACGCTAAGGCGTGGGTGACCCTCCTGGTTGGAGATGGTGCACACACAGTCACGTGGCATTGCCAGGAGAACTGAGTGCTCTCTGCGTGATGCCGCTGGGATGGGACAGCTGGCAGGGTTCTGCCTATGTGTCTATTTCTTTGGCTGATTTTAAGATGTATCTTTTTATTATAATTAAACATAACAGCTTTTTGAGTTTTTCTTGAGAACCCTGAAACCTGAGGGGGGTCTTGAGGAGCTCCAACCCAGGTACTGGGCTAGGTACACGGTGTCTCTCTTAATTAAATCTTCAGCACCACAAAGTAATGAGGCTGCTGTACTCAGAGGCTATCATCCCAGAGGAAGCAGCAAGGCAGCCTCATACATATCGTAGGTGTTCAGCCAGAGTTTGAACCAGGACTGCCTGGTTTCAGTGAAATTAGTGCTAGCTGAGCCGGTGGTTTCTAATGGACAAGTGCATGTGTGGGAGAAGCACGCTGTTCCCAGGCATCGCTCACGCCACTTTCGGCCTGACTTTCTTTGTTAGAAGGAGACCTGGATGTAGGAGGGGGGCAGAGAGAAGTGGATGGAGCATCAGAGCCACCCAGTGAACTGTCTATAAATTTCCTCAGGGAGCCGGAGAAGGGGCCCATCCGGGAGATCCGTGGTGCTAGAAACAAGAAGCCAAAGCACACCGAGTCTCGAAAAATTCCCTGCTGAGTTTTTTCATATTTTTAATTAAAATATGTATTTTGCGGAACAAAGCATATCTATGCGCACTGATATTAAAGGTCTCTGAGATATACCACTAGAAGAAAACAGGGAGGTGGAGAAAAATGTACAGTATTGTTATTTGTGTGACACACAGAAACTATACATACATACCTATACACATATGCTTAGTCTCTGTGATGGCTTACAGTAGATGTCAGATGACATGTATGTCATCTCTATTACCTATGTATCTCCGTATCCATTTCTCTGCATCTATGAATTTATCATATACATGCTTATATCTATCTCTATATTTATTGTCAACCAATGGTCATTGGCTTCAATTCAACACCAACAGGAATCCCCAGTTTGGGGTACAGTTAAGAAGACACTTTATGAAGTGCAAGCAGGTGTATAGTAATACGGCATGGCTGTGAAGACATCTTCTGCTCCCACCTGGCAAGCGCAGTCTTCCGTTTTCTGTGGAAAATGCACTATCCCAGCCAGAGAGGAGCTGGCTTATATAAGCAGAAGTTCCTGCCCCTGGTCCCTGATTGGTCAGAATAGAGCTGCTCTGATTAGACAGAGCTGCGCAGCTCTGACTGGATGGGGAGAGCCTCCATCCTATTGGTTGAAATAGGATTCCAGGAAACCTTTATAATGCAGGGAGGCAGGTCAGAGTAGAGGCTTCTCCAAGGAGTGCAGTTTGCTGAGAGGCCCCTGAGCAGAAATGCCTCCTAGGTCTCTTTTTAAAAAATTAAAATTTGCTTAAAAAAATATTTTTAGCCCAGTTAGCCAACAAGAGCCCTACTTAATAAGTGTCTTCTTTTTTTTTTTTTCAGGGTTCACTCTATCATCTACCTACCTATCTATCATCCATCTATCTATCTATCATCTATCTATCTATCTATCTATCTATCTATCTATCTATCTATCTATCTATCTATCTATCTATCTATCTATCTATCTATCTATCTATCTATCTATCATCTATCATCTATTCATCATCTACCTATCATCTACCTATCATCTATCTATCTATCTATCTATCTATCATCTATCTATCTATCATCTATCTATCATCTATCTATCTATCTATCTATCTATCTATCTATCTATCTATCTATCTATCTATCTATCTATCTATCTATCTATCTATCTATCTATCTATCTATCTATCTATCTACCTATCTATCTATCTATCTATCTATCTATCTATCTATCTATCTATCTATCTATCATCTACCTATCTATTATCTATCTATCTATCTATCTATTATCTATCTATCTATCATCTACCTATTATCTATCTATCTATCTATCATTTATCTATCTATCATCTATCTGTCATCTATCTTTCTTTCTTTCTTTCTTTCTTTCTTTCTTTCTTTCTTTCTTTCTTTCTTTCTTTCTTTCTATCTATCCATCATCTATCTATCTATCGTCTATCTATCTATCTATCTATCTATCTATCTATCTATCATTTATCTATCATCTATCTGGACTGTTTCTGGAAGGAGATAAAAGAACAGGGAGGGGTAATTGCCTCCGGAAGGGGAATGAGAAGTCAGGGTTGTAGTAGTTTCCTAATACAAATCACCACTCACTCAGTGGTTTAAAATGGCGCCCCCTATCAGGCAGTGCTGGGTCCACAGGTCCTTATTCCTTCTGGAGGCTTGAGGGGAGTCTCACTTCCTTGCCTTTTCCAGCCTGAGGCCACACAGCCAGCTGCCAGCCCTCTCACAGCCTGCTCTCAGCCCCGCATCACTCAAGCCAGTTTCTTTCTCTGACTCTGACCTTCTCCCTCCTGCCTCCCTCCTAGCAGGACCCTGTGATTACACTGGATCCATCCAGATAAGCCAGGATCATCTTCCCATTTCAGAATCCTGAGCTTAATCACGTTAGCAAAGTTCCTTTCGCCACACACATTGCAGGGGCGGGATGCGGGCACCTCTGGGGACCATTATTTGCTGACCAAGAGGGTTAATGAGAAACTTTATTGTCGCTGGATATAGTTGTCCATTTAAAACGATTCACCATTATGGTGTTATATTAACTACCAAAACTTAAAGTGATATCTATATTTGATAGGATAATTTCTATGTATGTTTTTTTAAAAATCCAAGATTATTTTAATACAGGTTAAATTGCCTCCTTTCCTCCCTGATGTATCCCAGCTTCTCTCTGAAAGCAGCCACATCACTGTTTCTTAGGAATAAATCTGCTTCATCTCAAGATGAAAGCTGAGGGGGAGGGATGCAGCTGGGTCAGAGGGCTGGGTGGGCTGTGCAGAGCCTTCTGCCTGGTTTGAGACCTCCTTCTGCTTCTCAAATTCAGGAAATAGATACTTTTTCTGACTGTGTGTCAATCATCAGGTTAGGTCCCGGTGTACAAGCCAGGCTGCGCTCTCACATGGCCTGGAACCTCAGGGGAAGCAGGCAGTAATAGTGCGGGGCAGGTTGCCAGGCCCGTTGGGTGTCCCCTCTGCGTCCCAGCCAGGCTGCCTCTCGCCCCTCCCTGTGCAGTGGGGGAGGATGGGGAAGGAGAGGGGCTTTCAACAGCCACAGGAACACACTGTGCATCTCCCAGGAGGCAGCGCCTTTCTGCTGTGTGTTTACACTGAGGCTAGTGCTCCTAGTGTTACAGAAGACCGGAGAAAAACCAAGCGACGCTTAGAGAAATGGAGTTGCAGTTTTATTATGTCGGCGGTGTCAGCGGAGTCACCCCCAAGAAAATCTGAGCACAAGCATGGAGGAAGCTGTCCCTTTTTATATCTTTCCAGCCCTTTGTCTCCCAAATAAGGCTTTTTCTGGACCTTATGTTAGATGACTACAAGGTCAGACAGCTAAGTTTATCTTCCCTATTATTCAAGCAGCTAAAAAATAAAGTTAATTTACAGAATAAGGGACCGTCTAAAAATAGCAGAGTATTTTAAACAGCAGTTTTTACAAAATAGAGGTTATTATGCTTCAGGATGACAACATAGTTTGGTTCTGCTTCTTTGGGAAGGCTCCAAATGTTGGGAAAGTTCAACTTAAAGTGTTATAGGAAGGATGAGCCTTTTAGCCTTCTCACAAGACCATCCTGTGATCAACCAAAGGCCGATTGTCCCGAGGGGAGCCCAAGGGGCTGAGGCCAGTGGCCGGTCTGACATCCGGGCTCTCTGGGCTGCTCTCTGCAGATCACAGGCACGAGGCAGGAAAGCAGGTGATGCCCAGCTCTCCGGCGCCCTCCTCCCTCGGGGACCCCAGGTGGCTGATTCTTTTCAGTGCCCCCTATCAGGCCGAGCCAGGGCCTCTGAGGATGGCCCCAGGTGGTGAGCTCTGGCTGTCAAGGGCGGCTGCCATGGGCTGCTCCTGACATTGGGATTTCTGGGCTGACTTTCTCCTTTATCTGGCTGTACATTTTGAATCTTTAAAAGTCCGAATAATCTCAGACACCCACACAAGCACTAAGCCACACAGGTCAGTACATTTTAGACCAAAAGAAAATGTGCAGGCGGGAGAGAAGGAACTGCAGAGACAGCCCGAGAGCCGGCCCTGAGACACAGGCCTGCGAGGGACAGTGCCAGAGCATCCAGGGCGAAGCGCCGGTCACACAGGAGCAGGGAGAGGACTGCACAGTGTCAGCGGCAGCGGAGCCGGAGGCGGAGGCGGAGGCGGGACCCCATCCACAGGGGCGCAGCCACCCGCTGTCTGCAGGTCTCTGGTAGGGACACAGCCTCTCTCAGGACAGGCCCCAGATCCTCGGGGTCCACTCCCACCGCCAATCTCCAGTTTGCAGGCTAGCCTAGTACCAGGAAAGACCTTTCCAGAATGGGAGGTTCTGCCCCTCAAATGAGAGGTTTCTGCTTGCAGGCCCGGCGGGAGGCACTTTACGGGACCTCGGGGTGTCCAGGCGGGGTCTGTGCCCACGGGCAAGGCTATGCGTTCACAGAACCAACTTTCACGGGAGGTCGACCTTCTCCCAGTCATGTGGCAAAGGCAAGTGGCTAGAATCATAACCACAGAGGCCTAAACTGGTGATGCAAAGTCCTCACATTGTCGAGTCCCTTTGCTTTGTAGCTGAGCGAGACCAGAACAGCGAGGCTGCTCACCAGCTTCACAACAGCACCTGGGCCGTGCTGCAGGGCCTCAGACAGCGGGTCCGGCCTCTCCTGTGGAACAGGATCTTGTTCTGTTGTGATGGGAGGGAAGCTGGCTCCCAACTTTACCAAGAACTGGGGACTCTACATGGCCCTTCCAGGGTGACCGCAATTATTTCCCTCTCTGCTGGAGCACAGAGGGGCTCCCCATCTGGCACCCCCACATGATCCTGGCACAAAAGGCTACATTGAGCACAGCTCTGGCTCCACGCTGGTGTTGAAAAGCCCTCGTTTGGGAGTAGGATTATTAAATATTGTAATCAGCTCAATGTCGCCTGTTGAAGCGTTTTCCTTAATGGGCTTGTTAAATTTAGATTATGTTGAAAAGAAAGAGAGAGGAAGACATTTCGCTGTCTGAACTTGCGTGCCGCTGCAGTGTGATTGGGTCTGTGTGAAGGAGAAGCTCCAGCCGCGATAATTACATGGAGCGTGGGAGGAAGACGTGACATTTCCAGAGGATTCAAGAGGACATTCTGTTTTGTAAACACTCTCCTGATGGAAGCCCAAGCTTACTGTGGAGAGAGAAATATAAACTGTCCTTCTTTCTTCTTTCCTTCTTCCCTTCCTTCATTTCTTGGATGACATTTTCAATTAATTTTAATTCTTTCAGTAACATGATATTAATAGCTAACATTAAGCATTTTATCTGCATTAATGCTTTAAATCTTCTTAATGTCTGTGAGACGGATATTATCATCTCATGTCACAGATGATGAGAATGAGGCACAGAGATATTAAGTAACATGCCCAAGGTCACACAGCTAGTCAATGGCAAAGCCAGGCTTCAAAATCAGGTCTGACACTAAAGATTATGCTCCTACTTAACTGCTATGCTCCATTGCACATGTAAACATTCTCTCACAAAATGGAAGTTTCTTCACATAAAACTAATACCTCCTTTGATCACCCACCCAATCCGTCTCTTCTCCCTGAACCCAGAGTCAGTGGTTGACATCAGCTTGGGAAATATCACACGTATAAAAACTAAATAGAATCTTCCATGTGTCTTAAGTCAAGTTTATCATTCTGTATCATTTTGGAAACAACTTTTTTGTTCAAACATATTCTATATCATAGCTCAGTACTGTCTGTTCTATTTAATTGAGCTTTTCTTCTGACAACTGTTCTGTTGTTCCTAACTTTTCATTAAAGCAAGTCATGCTGCAGTACATATGCAAGTGTGTATCCGGGGCAGCGAGCAGTCACGGGACCACTGGATTCACTGGGGTTGAACAGATCTTGACAGCTTACCCTTGACAGCAGGGCCTGGCTGTTTCCTCATGGTGCCACCATTCATAACTAAACTGTCTAAAGTGACAACCTGCAGGCGAAGGCGTGGGTGCTTCTCTCTACTTTGCTGTGCAGTCAGCCACCTCGATCGCGCTGCCTTTGTGTCTGTCTTCTGGTCCCTGCTGAGTAGGCTCAGGCCTACTTAAAAAGAATAAAAAGTTGTTTTTCTTGGTTCCCAGGAAAGTTTAGCAAGATTGGATGTAATTTCCCCCTTCCACTTGGGGGCCTGAGAATCAGGAGACAATATGTAGCTGTTGAGACTTCTGGGATATGGGACCCCTCCAACATGAAAACTATGTACTCATTTAAAATGAAAACCTTCTGCCTTCCAGCCAGACCGAGTGGCTCAGTTGGTTGAGCATCGTCCTGTGCACTGCAAGTTGCTGGTTCAATTCCTGGTCAGGGCATATATGGAAGGCAACCAAGGCGTTCTCTCTCTCTCTCTCTCTCTCTCTCTCTCTCTCTCTCTCTCTCTCTCTCCATGTCCTCAGGTGAGGATTAAAACAAACAGAAATCAAAACCTTCCCCTCTTTGGTTTATTCATCCATTCCAATATCCAATCCTCAATTCAATGACAATCAGTGAGAAGTTTGCACCCGCAGTGCTGGGTGCTGGGTGCTGGCACAGGACAAGCCCAGTGAATGCTGGCACCGCCCGCACCGAGCTTCAGGTGTCTGTAATGGCCCCCTTCATTGACTCAGACATCCTCTCTGCTCCTCTCTACTTATATATAGTGACTGTTTCCGACCTACACCCTGAGAACTTCACCTTGAGCCCTAGGTCAAGTGTTTGGGGCCCCGCTACTTTACAAAGTGCCCAGTTCCCATATCCAAGGGTTGGATACTGCCTCCAACCTCCATACCTACTGTGGGCATTCCCACATAGAACAAAGAAAGATACTTGAAAAAATATTTATGGTCTGGATTGACTGCTATTGTGCCAGGTCTGTTTACATAGTTCAGGATAGATGGGCCCTAAACCTTGAGACAAAATACCCACCCGTTCTGTAAGAGACCATGCTGGTTGTAAAACCACTTTCTTGAGGAAATCCTGCCATTGGAACAACATGGTCGAACCGGGAGGACAGCTAAGTGAAGGAAGCGGGACACAGGACAAAGGTCACACGCCACTCCTATGTGACGAATCTGAACTCCTAGGCCAGCGCCTGGGCGGGAGGTACTAGTAAAGGAGGCAGGTCCTCATGGTTGCATCTCTGTGGGTCTGAAAAGCAAAAGGACTGATTGAGGTTGCTCTGAGGATCTTTTCAAGGACGTTTGCGTGGAGACCAGCCTCGGGAGACAGAAAGCGTCTTCCTCTGGAGTGTAGGGCAGGTGCTCTGGGCAGGCCCGCTGACTGCTTAGTCTGCAGATTCCGATGCCCTGACCTCAGGGCTCCCTTCCCGTCACCCACCTCACGGTGCTGTGGACACGGGGTCCGGGAGTCCTGTCTCCTACCAGCATCTGTGGAGCCCTGGCAGGCTAACATGTCAGCTTGCAAGTAGGGAAATGCCCCAGACGTTTCAGGCATTGAACATTTGTTTATCCGTTCAAATAAGGATGTATTGACCTACTCTAGGTCGGATACCAGGAACAGAGGAGATGACCGCCAGGTGCCTGCTCTCACGGGCATCACTTTAGCAAAGGAGGCCTGGGGGACAGGAAAGTCACAGCCCTGGAACCTGCGGTGGATCACAGTGGACAGCAACAGGTGTGCGAGATTGGCACAGAAGCCTGCCTGCAGAGTTGGGAACTGCGAGCTGAGATGGTGCCAGTTGCCCAATAGGAAGCCCAGTGCAAAGGCACTGAGGTGGCGCAAAGCCCAGCGCCTCCTGTGAACTGACCGGTAACCTAAGTGGAAGGCACAAGGCAAGTGAGAGAGTGGCCTGGCGTGAGGGCAGGGAAGCAGCAGGAAATGCAGGTCCTGGACACCGTGTAGACACCGTGTCTCATTCCAAGTGAAATGCAGTGTGGACACCGTGTCTCATTCCAAGTAAAACTGAAATCATACACATGTTGACCAGCAGGGAGTGGGGCAGGATCTGGCTTACATCTTACACCAATGCCCTCCAGCAGCCTGGGCAGGAGTCTTCCCAGGACACAGGCCTGCCCCTCACTGCCCTCCTGGGCAGTCCTATCCCCGTCCCACCTCCTGTCCTGGAGCAGGTTTCCCACTGGTCTTCGCTCTCTCTCGCATTCTCCATCCTCACTGCCCCTGTTGCCCAGCAACCCCCGGTGCCACTGCCTGGGTGCATAGGGCACAATGTGCTCAGCTCCGCTTGCTCGGAGGTTGAAGAGTGAATCCCAACACCAGCAGCGTGAGCGTGGGCAGCCGCTCAGAATGTGCCATCGTTCGCTTGGAAACAGAGGGCATCTGTAGCAGATGGCGGGAGGAGAGGCACCTTAGTTAGCCAGGGCTCACCAACCATCCAGGAAAGCACCAGCCACGCACTGAAAGCCACACTGCTGACAGGTTTGACGGGATGAGACAGAGAGACAGACCGAAAACAGGGCGACAAAGTGAACGTCTGTCAGGAAAAGGATGGCGGCAGAATGGTGGCACGTGCGCTTTATTGCGGGATATCCTGCAGCTAAAGGAGAACAAGTCACCACGTTGTGTGTTTATAGGATCCATTAGAGCAGCCCACCAGCCTTGAGTCTGACATGCTTGCTGATGTTTTTAAAAGAATAGGTTTGTGTGTATATTCTCAAGGACACCACTGTGGAAGATTACCATCTTTTTTAAGAATTGATTTTACAGAGAGACAGAGAGAGAGAGAGAGACATCAATCAGTGGCCTCCCATTCGAGATCCTACCAGTATCGAACCCACAATCTAGGTATGTGCCCTGACTGGGAATCAAACCCTCAACCTTCCGGTGCACAGGACAACGCTCCAACCAACCGAGCCACAAGGGCCAGGGTGAAGATTACCTGCTTCAGCGTTGTTGGGAGGTGATTCTCAACCCTGGCTGATATTAGGATTAACTGGGGAGGTGTTCCCCACTGCTACCTAAATTTATTCCAAAATAAACTTTTCATAAACGTTTTGCTTTGGAATAAAATTAGATTTTACAGACAGATTTCTGCAAAGATAGCACAGATGACCCTGTATACCCATCACAGCTTTTGTGGTTGTTAATGTCCTGTTCAACTGTGGCACCTGTGCTGAAACTAGGGCGCCAACGGCAGCACCTTGCTATTAACTAACTCGACTGTGCTCTTCTTTCACACTTTCTTCATGAATGTCCTTCTGTTCCAGGATCCAGCTCGGGACACAAGCTGCTCTTGTCGTCACATCTCCTCATCACCTCTGCTGTGTTGCTCAGTCTTTATTTTTCTATGGTAACAATAAATATTTTATTTATTATGAAAATTTAGCATATATCATATTAAAGTAATTTTTAATTATAAACACACACCAAAGTTTGAGAGACACTGATAGAGCCCCCTCCCTAAAATGTGGTCCCCAAAGGGCAGCGTCAATGTTCCCTGGGAGCCTCTTAGAAAGGCAGCACTGGCCCCACCCAGACCTACAGAATCAGGGTCTGCCTTTCAACAGTAGCTTCCAGTGATCTGTATGAACATGGACATTTGCACATCTATGACATAGCCTCTTGTTCCTCCTCAACTTAAGCCAATCGGGAGGGAGCCTATCAAATATTGATGTCCAAGTTTGCTCCAGAACTCTCCAGATGAGCTGGGTTGAGGTCCAGCGCTGCTCCAGAACACTCCGGTGAGCTGGGTTGGGGTCCAGCACTGCTCCAGAACACTCCAGTGAGCTGGGTTGGGGTCCAGTACTGCTTCAGAACACTGATGAGCTGGGCAGGACCTTGAGTAGGATCCCTTTATCAGTGATTTTAGAAAAGTTTTCCAGGTGGTTCCAGGTCAGCCAGGGTTGAGAACCACTGTCACAGGAGAAAGAGAGCTATCAGAGGTTATATTCCAGAGCAGCACTTATTAGCTCTATGACGTTAGATGTGATGTTGCTCCACAGCTTTAACTTCTGAATCTGTAAAATGGACATATATATCTAAAGTACTATTTCTAGGCAGATGGTACAAATAGAGCTCTTGGCATCTTCCTTACCTTGTGCCTCAGTTTCTGGGATGGATTGTTCTGCGTGTTAGAGTGAAAAGCACATGCAGCCAAACAGAGCTGCGGAATGGGAGCTAGAGCCTGTTTTAATGTTAAGTGGACCAAGGCAAAGAGGACCGCTCTGTCTACCCGGGCCTGCTTGCTCCTAAGTCTAACAAGCCCAGGTGTCCAGGGAGCCTAGTTAGGCTACTTCCTCCCCTGGACCCTGCTGCCACTTGAACACCACTCCTCCTCTGTAGGTAAATCAGTGGTGCTTCCTGCAGCAGGAGCCTGGTTGCCAGCTTAGAGGAGGGCTGTCCTCTGTGGATTCTTTGAGTCTTTCTCCTCATTAGGTGCATAGGGCCGCGATGAGGCCAACTCGGGCAGCCTAATAGGCGAAGGACGTGCTTGGCTTCCGGGTGGATCGTCAATAAGCATGTCTGCATTTCTGACCTAATCAGCTTCCTGGGGTCTCTCTCCACCGAGTTCCCTTGGGGCAGAAGCTGTTACAGCTAAACAGCTTAAATCAGCTCCAAGCTCCAGGAGCAGAGACTGAAAAAAATAATGGTAATGTTGGCGGAAGCTTGTGTACACAAAGAACCTTTTTGATGATGGCAAGTGAGTTTGCACAGCATCTGCTCTTCACCTGAAATCAGACCAGAGCTTTCACGGGCTGTGCCAAGGCCATGTTCCTGAGAACAGGTGCAGTCACATTCAAGTGAAACTGTCCGGTCATGTAGCAGTCAGTTCTTTCATGGGAGAACTGTGGCCAGAGCTCAGCAGGAAACAGCACATTCCATTATGGCATGTTGGGGTCAGGCTTCAGCCACAGTTAATATCACCACCCATCTGGTAGGCTCTGGCGCTGGCTATGTTCGAGTTTGGCACAGACAGAGGCAACTTACCACAGCCTGCACAGCTGGGTTCAGGATCTGAAGGAAGGGCTGACGCACAAATGAAAATGCTATACAAGAAATATGAATTTAGAAGGCATTGGGGACTAGGGGTGTCTCTTTCGTGAAGAGCACACCGACTTCTGACCTTTTATTTACTTGAATACACATTTTCCCTTTAGCAATGCATACAGGCATATTAAAGGTAAAGTTTGGTAAACAGTAAAAGGATTATCAGGTTAGGGAATCGCCGTGAGCCACCACTATTTCAACACTCAGTGCTTAAGCCCTGCTAACGCCCAAGGTCCATCGGCCTTTCGCGTTCCTTGGTGTACTGACAGTATTGGCAAGTGGTGGCTTCCCACAGCAACTGAAATATTTTCATATTAGTACCAATGCTTTCAGGTACCATTTAGCAAAAACCTAAACAAACTGGATTAAATATGGTTGCAGTTTATGGGTTCATAAAACACACACACACACACACACACACACACACACACACACACACACACACACAAGATTCACTAGGTTTCAGACACTGATGAATCAGAATTCTTCAAACTCTGTCATCCTCCAGGCTTGTTCCTGACTCAGTCCTCGGGGCAGCCAAATAGCCAAAGCACGTCCAGATGTCCCTTCCCATGCCAGCCTGTGGGAGCTTCTCGCTCCCCAGCCTTGAAGAGTCCCGAGCTCCACGCTGATGGGTATAACTCATTTGCCTGCCTAACACTTGGGCAGGCATGTTGAAGGGAAATGACACTGTGGAGAGTGGACTCAATTCCACCCAAACCTCAAAGCCACTCTCAATAAGGTAAATGAATACTGGGACAAAGCCTCCTATAGAGACATTCTCACAAGGCCTTAATAAATGTTTTTAATTAGAGAGAACAGGAGCAGATAAAAGCTAGATTCAGAAAGTAGTTTAATATCGACATAGAATCTCTTCTCAAAGTGAGGGACATGGAAATCCAAATGAGCTCCCTACTAACATCTCATGCTGATGCAAAGCTATTTTGAAGAGTTTGATCTTACAGCCATTGGATGCCTTCTGACACAGTGTGTGTGTGTGTGTGTGTGTGTGTGTGTGTGTGTGTGTGTGTGTAAAAGTGGAGGTAGAGACCTAGAAATTTCTTTAATGACTAAGTATATTAGCTCCAGGCTTGCAATCTTTCTTCCTACCCAAACTCTTCTCATCATTCTTGGTGGCCAAAATATTCCTGTGGCTGTCATTTGGTCTTTGACCTACTCTCTTCTAACCGCCTTTATCCTGTCCCACTTCCATTACTCACACCAGTGTTCACACCCTGAACTTCGCACCAGGAAGTTTACCCCTTTTCCACAAAAAATATATTTCAAACAGCTTAGTCTTAGACTATCATTTTGCATTTCTGCTCACCTATTCCAGAATGCTCAAAGCCACAATTCTTTCATCCTTGCCATCCTAGGTCCTTTGGCCATACCCCCTTCATCAGTCTTCTGCTATTTTTGCTTGTCTCATTATCTAGCTTAGATTTCATGGCCCATTTTTATAATTATTACCTTGAAAACACTGTAACTACTCTCTCTCTTCTTTCATCTTATTCAGATGGTTAAATCCCCTAACCAGCTAAAAATTACTAAAGAAAATCAGAGTCAGGATAGCCAGTTTCCCTTAAAAGTCATGACCGCAGACCATACGTGGATGCTCCATAGGCCCCACCATCCTTGTGCTTCTCTGGTACGACTCCTTCCTGTTCTCTAGATGATAGTGCATAAGTTCTCTCCTTTCTTCAGACCTATCATTCCCACTCTGCATGTCTCTTATTCTCACATGATGATGTGACTTCATATGTTTCTGGAAAGTAGAAATCAATGGAGGAGCTTTTCATCCCCACACCATAAATCTACTCATGCCTGTTTTCTCTTCTTAGACTTTTCTCCCATGAAGATGGAGGAAATTGGGGAGGAAGGGGGATGGGGAGTTCATGGTTAATGGTACAGAGTTTCAGTTTGAGATGATGAAGAATCTCTGGAGATGGATGGTGGTGGTGGTTTCACAACAATGTGAGTGTACTTAAAACACCAAACTATATACTTCTAAAATAGTTTAAATGGTAAGTTTTAAGCTATTCATATTTTACCACAATAAAAATATTTGTTATTGATAAACCGACAAGAGGTCAAGAATCAGAGCAGAAAATAACAGATAAACAGGCTTCCTGCAGTCTTTTTGGGGCTAGAAAAAAAGAAAGAAAACAAGACTGATGAACAAGAACAGACCCAGAAACAAGGAGGCATGGATCAGACTGTCGGGCTTCAGAGGGAGGGTAGGGAAGGGTGGGGGTAAAGGGGAGAGATCAACCAAAGGACGTGTGTGCAAGCATATGAGCCTAACCAGCAGTTAAGGATAACAGGGGGGTGGGGGCATGTGTGGGGAGGGGTGTGGGATGGGAATGGGGGGATGAGGACAAATATGTGATACCTTAATCAATAAAGAAATTTTAAAAAGGAAAAAAAAGAAAAAGAGTTTTTAAGTTTCCAAAGCTGCCAGAAATTGGAGAGCTAAAATGTCAATGAGAGGAGAAACCAAGATGGTGGCATAGGTAAACACCTAAACTGCTGCCTCGCACAACAATTTCAAAACTACAACTAAAAGACAAAACGGACATCATCCAGAACCACAGGAAGGCTGGGTGAGTGGAAATTCTACAACTAGAAGGAAAGAGAAAAGCACACTGAGACTCAAAGGAACTGCGGAAGGCAGAGGTACCGAGGCACGCGCACGTGGAAAGGGCTGGCAACTGAGTACACGGCTGGCTTTCTCAAATGGAAGGGAGACAAAAGCTCCCGACAGCTCTGAACTCAAGTTCTGGGGGAGACTCTGGGGACCCAGACTCATTCGGGAAGAAACTGGACTGTCTGGCAGCAGGCAAAACTCAAGGACGGCTTTCTCTCAGAGGTGCTTGAAGCAATTACCTCGGGACACTGAGACCCAGGGGCCTCTTAGGGCAGGGCTGATGGGAAGTCATTGCTGTCTGCTCTGCCCTGAGACTTTGCCCCATCCAAGCTGAACACAGAGGCTTTTGCAAGTCTTGTCTCAAAGGGTGTCTCCAGCACAGAAGTTCTCCCAGCATAGACACAGCTGATTCTCACAACCAATTGGCCTGGAGGACAATTCCTTCCAGTGATAGTAAAAACAATCAAGGCTTAACTACAACAAGCCCACAAAGGGATGCACCAAGAGTGTCAACCTCAGGTAACTGGGGAGGCTGAGCCACTGGGCCCTATAGCACACCTAGCACACAAAGCCACTCTATCAACTCATGGAAGCAGCCAAAATGCGGAGACAAAGAAACAGGTCACAAATGAAAGAAATGGAGGAAAGCAAATGACTGGATATAGAGTTCAAAACCACGGTTATAAGGTTTTTCAAGAATTTTATAGAAAAGGCTGATAAATTTAGTGAGACCCTTGAGGATATGAAAAGGACCAACTAAAATTAAGCATACACTGACTGAAATAAAAAATAAAATACAGAGATCCAACAGCAGACTAGAGGACCACAAGAATCCAGTCAAAGATTTTAAATACAAAGAAGCAAAAAACACCCAACTGAAAAAGCAAAAAGAAAAAAGAATCCAAAAATATGAAGATAGTGTAAGGAACCTCTGGGACAACTTCAAGTGTACCAACATCCGAATTATGGGGGTGCCAGAAGAAGAGAGAGAGCAAGATACTGAAAGCCTATTTGAAGAAATAATGACAGAAAACTTACCCCACCTCGTGAAAGAAATAGACTTACAAGTCCAGGAAGCGCACAGAACCCCAAACAAAAGGAATCCAAAGAGGACCACACCAAGACACATCATAATTAAAATGCCAAGAGCAAAAGACAAAGAGAGAATATTAAGAGCAACAAGAGAAAAACAGTTATTTACCTACAAGGGAGCACCCATATGATTGTCAGCTGATTTCTCAACAGAAACTATGCAGGCCAGACGGGAGTGGCAAGAAATATTCAAAGTGATGAATAGCAAGAACCTACAATCAAGATTACTCTACCCAGCAAAGCTATCATTCAGAATTGAAGGTCAGATAAAGAGCTTCACAGATAAGAAAAAGCTAAAGGAGTTCATCACCACCAAACCAGTATTATATGAAATGCTGAAAGGTATTCTTTAAGAAGAGGAAGAAGAAGAATAAGGTAAAGATAAAAATTATGAACAACAAATACATATCTATCAACAAGTGAATCTAAAAATCAAGTGAATAAAAAATCTGATGAAGAGAATGAACTAGTGAATATAATAGAATCAGGGGCATAGAAAGGGAGTGGACTGATAACTCTCAGGGGGAAATGGATGTGGGGGTTGTAGGAAGAGACTGGACAAGAATCGTACACTTATGGATGAGGAAAGTGGAGGGGTGTTAAGGGCAGAGGGTGGGGTGGGAACCGGGTGGAAGGGAGCTTTGGGGGGAAAAAGAGGAACAATTGTAATAATCTGAACAATAAAGATTTATTTAAAAATTAAAAATAAATAAATAAATAAAATGTCAATGAGAAGTAAATCTAAAACGCTATGCCACTTTTCTTCCCAAAGCATTTGCCCAATTCATATTCATCACAGGAGAAAATTAAGGCCCTGGGAATAAATTTCTGTTAAAAGGCTTATAATTTATGCGGAGCTTTTACTTTCTGGACCCTGAAAGCACATAGAATCCTACTTGGGACTCCTGAAGGGCTATGTCATAGTATTAAAGGTAAGCCTTACAAAGTCTGAAATCAACCTTAAATTACCTCCATGTCTTATTGTCTTAAGGTGATCCTATCTCAATCCTTCCAGTAGCTAAAGTAAATACTCAAGAAAAATATCATCACTTATAGGCTGCTAATTTTTCATGTGTAATGTCCAGCATTCAATCAAAAATTACTAGGCATATAAAGAAATGGAACCAAGATTAACTACAATAGAAACATATCTGCAGATGATTCAGATATTGGATTTATGGGGCATAAACTTTAAAATAAATCTGGTTACTATGTTCAACTGAATAGAGGGGAAGGTGAAAAATTTTATCAGGGAATTGGAAAATATACTTTAAAAGCATCAAATTAAAAATTAATAAAGAAAATATATCAAGTTTAAGAAGTCAATGGATGGATTCAATAACAGATTAAAATCAACTGAAGAGAAAATCATTAGAATGGAAAATAAGACTTTACAAAAAATAATATAGACTTTATCAGAAAGAGAGAATAAGACTCAAAATAGAGAAAAGAGCTTAAGAGACATATTGGGTAAAATAAAATGATTTAACATTTGTGTAATTGGAGTCTCATAGAGGAGGAAAGAGAAAGAGAAGAGAGAGAGAGAGAATGGAGTAAAAATAGATTTTTCCAAAATAGTTAGAACACATAGATTTAAGAATTGTTACAAACTCCAAGCACAATACAAAAATTCCAAACACATATGAGAACATTGTAGAAAACTGTAAACACCAAATACAAAGATAAAATTGTGAAAGCAGCTGGAATGAGTTGTGGGAGGTAGGTTACATTAAAAGAAGGAACAGTAAGCCCTGGCTGGTATTGCTAAGTGGTTAGAGCATTGACCCTTACACCAAAGGGTTTCAATTCCTGGTCAAGGCCACATACCTGGTTGCAGGTCCCATTCCCAGCCTTGTTCGGGGCACATTTGGGAGATAAAAAACAAATTGATGTGTCTCTTTCATATCGATGTTTCTCTCTCTCTCTCTCTCCCTCCCTCCCTCCCTCCCTCCCTCTTTCCCTCCCTCCCTCCCTCCCTTCCTCCTTCCCTTCCACTCTTTCTAAAAACCAATGGAAAAAATATCCTCAGGTGAGGATTCACACACACACACACACACACACACACACACACACACACACACACACACACACACCATGAAGGAACAATAAAAGTGATGGTTCAATTCCCAACTAAAATTATGGAATTGAGAAGTAATTGCTACAATTTAATCTAAGTAGCGAAAGAAAAGAATTACAATCCTTGTGAAAGTATCTTTCAAAAGTGAAAGTGAAAGGAAAGTATTGTCCAGCAACTGAAACTGGAAGTTCATCTCCAAAGCAGATCAGACTGTGGGGTGTGCAAAGGATGCCTCCTGTTCTGCTCTGGCTGCCATGACAAAACATGACAGGCTCCAGGGTTTAAACCACAGAAATCCATTTCGCACAGCCCTGGGCATGCAAAGCCTGATGTCGCTTGCATTCCGGGAGGGCCCTCTTCCTCGCCTGCAGGTGGGCCTCTTCCTGTTGTTTTCTCAGATGGCAGAGAGAAAAGCAAGCCCTCGCCTCACTCCTTATGAGGGCACTAATCTCATCATGAGAATGCCAACCTCATGACCGAATTACCCCAATGACCAAAGGCCCCCTTTCCAAGCACCATTTACATCGTGGATTAGGGTTTCGGCATATCCGTATTGGAGAGACACACACATGTAGTCTATAACCAAAGGTTTCTGAGATGCTGGTAATATTTCGTTTTATAATTTGAGTAGCAGTTACACAGGTATGCTCACTTTGTGAAAAATGTTTGATCTGCACACCGGTGATTCATGCTCTCTTCTCGGCATGTTATAGTTTCACAAAAATATTTAGTTATAAATCCATGTCCCTCTTCCTGTAACTTAGAAAACATTGTTTATTCTTGGTGTGTTAACTGCTCTATATCTCATTTTCTTTTTGTTTTACTTTAATCTAGTTTATTCTTCACAACTTCAATGACATGATTTAAAATCATCAATGCCACCCGTCCATCCATCATGATGCCAAATCCAGGGGCACAAGGGCCCCCATGTTCCTGTGCATTTTAGGAGAGCTGGCGTAGCTTACCTCCGTGGGACTTTTCCTCTCGCAGCTGCTGCAATGCCACATTCTTCTGGGGGTCCCCCCACCTCTCTGGCGCCTCCCACTGCCCTCTCCTGCCTCTCACATGCTCCTCTGCTCCACCTCTAATGCGAGAGCACTCAGAACCCTGTCCCGGTCCCCATGCCTCGTGCCATTCCCAATCCACACGCTCTTCTACACTCACGTCTCCAGCCCCCACTCGGAAACTGCCTTCCAGACGTGGATGTCTCATTGTCTGTTCCAGGAGTCAGCGCGCTTCTCCTTTGAAGGGCCAGGTAGAAAATACTTTTGATGGTTTCTGTCACATTTCCTCAACTCTGTCTTTGTAGCATGGAAAGCTGCCATAGACAATACACAGATGATATGCACACGGATAGATGTTCCAAAAAAGTTATTTACCAAAACAGGTGTCACAGCAAAATTTGGCCCAAGGATTATAATTCCCGGCTTTCTGGCCTATATGATACTCACTCTTGAACCTTTAACAGGCATTTTGATATTAAGAAAGTTAAATATTTTTCCCTGAGTTGGTAAATTTTTAAATCAAGATATTTAGATATTTGGTCAAATATTGTTTTAAATGTGTTCGAGGAGGTATTGTTTAGATAAAATTCACATTTAAAAAAGTGGACTTGGAGTAAACAAATAAGCCTCTGTAATGTGGGTAGTCCTCGCTCAGTCAGCTGAAGACTTAACAGAAAAAAGACTGCCGTTTCTGGCGGAGAAGGAACCGCTCCCAGCTTATATCCTTTGTATTTAAAGTGTAACTCTCCCCTGGGTCTTAGCTTGCTGGTCCACCCCGCAGATTTTGGATTTGCCACTCTACAATTATATTATGTGAGTGAGATAATTCCTTAAAATCTCTCTCTCTCTCTCTCTCTCTCTCTCTCTCTCTCTCTCTCTCTCTCTCATACATACATATATATATATGTATATATATATATATATATATATATATATATATATATATATATATATATATATATATATTTTCTCCATCTCCACCATCATTGTGACTCAAGCCATTATTTCCCAACTATATAATGTTGATATCCAGCTAACACGTCTCCCTTCAGTCCCTCATCCTTAGAGAAGTCAGGGTAATGTTTGTAAAGCAAGATCATATTGCTCCCCTGCTTAAGATAAATACTCTAAACAAAACTCAGCTGTCCTGCCACGCCCTGCAGGAGTGTGGAGAGGAAGGTGTGGGAAGCGGAGAGTGCTCAGCCTGCTGACAGGAGAAGCTGTCCTTCGGCTCCAGGTCACACAGAGCTGGCCCAGGGTTGCCATAGCTTCGCTTCTGGAAGAAGAGCAACCATCCTTCCAGTTTTCCTTGGTCTTTGTAATGTACCGGACTCGTTGTCGGGTTGTCAAAGCGCTTTTAGGTTCTGTTTCTCTTCCTTTCCTTCCAAATGCCTGTCTCCCCTCACCCCCATCCACCTTCCCCCTGCCGCCCAGGTAATCTAATGCTGATTTTCAACATGCACCCGCTGCTCCCACCTTCGGACCTCTTTATCTGCTGTTCCTTCTGCTCAGGCTTCCCTTCATCTCCCGCCCCCTTTCCCCCGGCTGAGATGGCAGTGTACCCCTTGTTCCTTGAGGCCTTCTTCAGGCCACCCCTGACTCTGAGTTACTTGCCCCACCCTGGGCTGCAGGCTCTCCGCCCCCCCACCCCTGACAGCTGGCGCCTGCCAGGCTGCCTCTCAGTGGTGTTCCAGGAGGCTGTGGGCTAACTGCTCATGTGCATGGACAGCATCTTGGATTCCTTTATGCTCAGCACAGGAATGGCCATGAGCGTGATTGAACCCTGCTCCTAGGTTTTGCCTGGTTCACCTCGCAGGCTTCTCCAGGGACTCTCGCTGTCCGAGGTGCTGGCCCCCTCATCCTGCCTGCCTCCAGCCTGCCTTCCTCTGCGCTGGTCCTCTGCTCCCATGCCAGATGCCCAGACCTACTCACCCGCTCTGCTACTAGGGCCTGCTGCCATCTCAGACAGTGGGACTGAGCTGACGCTTTTACAGCAGGCCTCCGCTTCCCTGCAGCTCTGGGTCAGCGTCTGCCGCCAGGTTGAGCTTCTCAGCGCCTGCCCTGACCTGGAGGGTAAGTCTTCAGTGGGTCCCAGCCAGTGCGCTGTCTCCTGCTGCCTGCGCAAGCCTGTGTCCACCTCAGACTTTCTCCCATGCGTCTTGACATATGACCCTTGTCCTCACCCCTGAGCCTGTATGAGGAGTAGCCCCTCAATCATTTTCCTGTTAGGGGAGCTGAACAGAGGAAGTTCTGGTTACAGGCACACACTTTGTGTTACCTCAGACCTACATTTAAACCTTAGGTTCACCAATGAGTAGATATGCCAAGCTGGGCAAGCTACGAACACCTCTGACTCTTAGTTTTCTCGTCTATAAAGTAGGAATAATAATACCTGTCCCATAGGGTCCTTTAAAAATTGAAGCTAATGTGTTTAAAAGCACTTAGTACATAAGTTATTTATTATTATTATTATTATTATTATTATTATTATTATTATTTAAATGTTGTTAAATACCAGGGTGGCTATGGCCTCACTCACTGTGCCTAACGAGCTCCGCCTCCCCCTGTGCAGCGTCCCCCAGCCTCTCCCACTCTCTCCCGACAGATGCTCTTGCTGCTAATAGTCCTGCCTGGGATGTCGCATTTGCCTGCAGCAGCTGGCTGGGCACCGAGACAGCAGCACATGAATCAGACAGGATGCGAGGAGGAGGAGGCTAAAGACAGAGGCTCCAACTACCTTGGTGACAAGGAACAGAGAGAGAAAGAACAGATTATAATAGGATTTGGGGGGTTTGTTTTTCTGCCAGTGGGGTGGGTTTAAGCTTCTCCCACATTCACCGCCCACTCAGGGCTTGGCACATTACTTCTAGGAGTGGCAACCAGTTGGGAATTTGGCAACGAAAAGGGAAAAGTTTGCAAATGCCACCTGCCACCTGATGGCCAGGCTGGAGGAGGCAGGACTGGAGAAGGGAGGGAGGGCAGGAAGTCCCGCTAGCCTTGCTGATGTGCTTGTCTTGGACACATTGCTAGCACGGTGGAAGAGGCTTCCTGAGACTTGGAATTAGTTCCATAAAATTTGATGCTGTTAAGAATAAGTTTTCAATTTCATTGAAGGTCATTTGAAACATAGTCCTTTCTGAACTCTCTCATCTTCTGCCACCTCTCCCACACATAAGGAGAGAGATAAAAACAGAACAGTTTATTTCCTAAATACCAGCTTCTATGCCTTGCTCTCATTTAGTCTTCTTAACAGCCATTCCGAGTAGGTCTTATTATTACTCTTATTTTCTAGACAATCAAACTGAGGCTCAGCATTATTAAATTATTTCCTCGGGTCACAGATTTAGAACAGAGGTGAGCCAGGCAGCCTGATAACACAACCATGATGAGGAGGATTCAATGACTTTTTGAAAAGAATGAGATGTTTGCCTGTATGCAGGTGTTGCCTAGCGCGCGTCAGGCACTGCCGTACACACCCTGGGCACTGTGGGGCACAGCACAGGCTGAGCGACGTCTTATAGCTCCCCGGGGTCAACTGGGCAGCGGGCGGCAGAATCAGGATCCTCTCAAATTTATTTTCCTCTTACACTCAGCTGCTTCCCAATTCACGCGTCTTCATATTCAAAGGGGCTGTTACCCTGCCACATTACCCCCTGGGCCTGCAAGGCAGCGCGGATGGAGTTCACATCTTTGTAAGTAAGGGCCGCCTGGGTGGGAACTCAGGTCCCGGGGCATGCCTTCCTGGTCACTCAGAGAAGACAGTGCCCGCCCCTCCTGCGGGAGCGGGGAGCTGAGGGTGGGATGGCAGAGGGGCCGCCAGCTCCCTGTGCCCCCTGTGAATTGAGGGGAGTGGATGGTGCCAGGCTCCTTGGCCTTCTGGGAGGAATGCATGGTCCTTTCCCACAAATACACTTCACAGTTCTTGGAGATGGAGAGCTCTGGAAAAAGACATTAGGGAGAGAAGATGTCACCAACTGAAGCACAGTTAAAAAAAACAAACTCCCCTGACTCTGCCATCTGTGAAGTGTTGGATCTCATCCTCAGGTCCCATTGGCTGCCAGGGTCTCTCAAAGGCTTTAAAGTCCGGAAACCCAGCTTTATCTGGAGAGGATGCTCACGGGCAGCGCTGTTGGCACATTCCTGGCTCCGTAAGAGAGACACACACACCCAGGACAGTCCTTAGCTTTCTCTTCTCCATCATCCGGGTACAGGGGGGAGCTGGAAGCTTGCACTCAGAAACCAGACAGCAATGTCTGCGTTTAGCCACCATCCCATAGCTGCTCTCAGCCCTGTTTCTTCCTCTGCAAAGTGGGGTGGTCAGGACTCTCCTCCTGGGGGATGATCCATGGAGTTCCTGTAAGGCTTGGCCCTGCCCTGGAAGGGCAGTGAGATGGCCAACTAGCCAGGGGCAGAGCCCACAAATGCTGTCCTATTGGCTTGGGTGGTGGAAGCACAGGGACCCTGTTACTCACAGCTGCTGCCATTTGCCACTCTGCATGGGACACTTTGCATCTGGAGAGAGAGAGAGAGAGAGAGAGAGAGAGAGAGAGCGAGTTTTTAGGTGTTTGGTTGGAGAACCAGCCAGACTGGCTTGCACTGAGTAAGCCACTGGTTTTCACAAGAATTATTGGTATTGGCTTACTCCTTCTCTTCTTTCTGCCCCTTCCCACCCCCTTGGAGAGGGCTGGGTTGCCCATATGGAGAAATGTCGGCCTGTGTCAGAAGGCACGCTCGCTCTTGACGGGGCGGCACAGAGAGCTGGAGGCTCAGGAATCCGGGCCAATGCTCTCCCGCCACACCAGCTCCAGCGCATTGTTCACAAGCTCCGAGCTGCAGCCGCGTCTGCACCTGGAGGAGATGCCAAGGACTCTGACAACCAGCCGCATCACTTAGTTATTGCCCCCGAGCCTGAGAGGATGTAGCAAGCCTATTTCCTGCAGGCCGTGCTCTCTGTACGCAGCCCCACTGGTGATTTAATTAAGCTACATAAATGCTAAATGAAATTCAAGCAGAATGGGATTTGCTGATCTGTGTGTGTTGAAAGAAATTCCTTGTTCTGTTCTAATTGAATAGATTGAACACAGACTGTATTTGTTCTTATCCCGCAGCCACTTTCGCAGGAGCGATAAATTGAAAATGTTATCTGGCTTGATATGCCAGTTTTTCTGAGAAAATCACTCTGCCAGGTGTGAGGTGAAGGAGGCACTGTAAACAGCTTTGTTTTCAAAGTCATATGTCACACACCAAGGAGACTTCAACAGAAAGGTGTGGCCAGCGCTGGCAAGGATATGGTGAAGCTGGTGCCTCGTGTCTTGGCCAGTAATGCTGAAAGTTAACACAACCCATTGGAAAGCAGGTGAGACAGGACAGAGAACTTAAAGGCTACTCAATGCTTCATGCCCCTGCCAGGGGTCCCAAGGAATCAAACCCAAGGAAATAACGAGGGCCTGGGGAGGACCCTCATGCAGGGCGGTGTCCATCATGTGCTCGCTACAGCAGCACGCCAAGCAGAATCACCAAGACATTTTCCAGATAACTCCAAATAAGAAATATCTAAGTACATCATGACACTTTCTTAATAGACTATTAGGCAGCATGTAATGTGATGACCCCTTGAAATTCAATAGTGAGTTAAAAATAAAGTTATATGCTACACACTATACATAAACTTAGCTTTAAAAATACGCCACTCAGCATGAAATGGCCAGAATAAACAAGTTCATGAAGACAGAGACATGGAAATAATGGTTGTCAGAGGCCAGAGGAAGGGGAGAATGGCGAGTGACTGCTAAGGGTTTCCTTTTGGGGTAATAATTTGTTCTGAAACAAGATAGTGGTGATGGTTACACCCCATTGTGAATATAAAATGCCACTGAATCATACACCTTGAGAAGGTTACAATGGTGAATTTGATGGTTTGTGTATTTTCCGCAATATTTTTGAAAAGATACGATGAAGAATGAAAAATAAAAGAGGTATCAAAAAATCTGAACAGCAGTTATTTTTAGAAGCATGTGTGTATTATGGCTGAAGTCTATATGTCTTTTGAGACTTTCTGTGATGTTAGTATTACTGAGAGGCAAAATCAGTGTCAGAATCCAGCCAAGAACACAGGGGTCAGGGTCAGGGTCAGGGTTCCTCTCCTACCCCACTCCCAGCCAGTGGAGAGGATAAAATGGATTCCAGGAAAGAATCGTATCCTAGAAAAGAAAGAAAAATCAACAGTCAGTAGTGTAAGCTTTCATCTTGGAGAACTAGATAAAGAAGCAATAAACACCTAAAGCAAGTAGAAAGAAAGAAATAACAATAATTTGAACAGAAATTAATAAAACTTGAAAACAGGATATTAAGAGAGAAAAACAATGAAACCAAAAGCTGCTCTTATTTTCATTATTTTATTTGGTGACACAAAAGTTTTATTTATAAAATACATCTTTTTAAATTTTATTGTTGACACTATTAGAGATGCCACCCACTCCCCACTTCTGCCCCTCCACCCAGACCCCTCCCTCTGGCCCTAACCACACTGTGTCTGTGTCCATGGACTATGCGGCTATTCTCTTCCCCTTCTTTAATCCTGTCTGCTCCCCCCCACCCCCCGCACCACACACACACCTCCCCTCTGACATCTGTCAATCTTTTTGAAAAGGTCAATGAAATTGATAAGCCTCTAGTCAGAATAACAACAACAACAACAAAAATAGAGAAGACACAAATTTTTAACATCAGAAATGAGAGAGATGTCATATGAGCATTAAAAGGATAGTAAGTGGATATTATGAATATTTCTATGCCCCTAAATTTGATTAAATAAATTAATGCATTGAAAAGAACATAAACTACCAAAGCTTATACAAGTAAAAGTAGGTAATCTATATAGGCCTATATCTATTATAAATTGAATTTATTGGTAATAACCTCCATAAATATACATATATAAAAAAACAGGCCCAAATGCTTTCACTGGTGAGTTCTATGAAGCATTTAAAGAAAGAAGTGATACCATTCTCTACAATATATTTCAGAAGATAGAAGCAGAGAGAACACCCTCTAACACATTCTATGAGGCCAGCTTTATCTAAATACCAAAACCAGACGGAGACACTCTAAGAAAGGAAAACCACACACCAATATTACTCACGAACACAGATGCAAAAACCCTCAGCAACATGTTGGAAAATAGAACCAAGCAATGTATGAAATAAATTCTACACCACGACTAAGAGGATTTACTCCAGGCTTACAATAGTGGTTCCACACCCAAAATCACATAATGTAATTCATATGCTAACCAGGAAAAAAGGCAAAAGCATATGGCATATCAATAAACGGAGAAAAAGAATTTTAACAAAATCCAACACCCATTCATAATAAAAACTCCTAGAAAACTTCAACTTGCTGAAAATCATCTAAAAGACCTCCAGCTAACAGCAGAGTTACTGGGGAGGAGACTGTGTCATTGCCCTCAGCCCAGTGACACCCATTCTCACCACTTTTACCCAACATTGTCCTGGGAGTTGCACTAATGCAATGACACCAGAAAGGGAAATAAAATCTATCAGGAATGCGGAGGAAGGAAATAATACATCTCTGCGAGCAGATGACATGTGAATGTCTACAAAGAACAACCCAAGGAATCACTAAAATCTTCTGGAACTAATAAGCAGTTATAGCAAGGCCACAGGATATAAAGGTAATATACAAAAGTCAGTTTTACCTATAGACCAGCAATTTTACCTATATAGCAGCAATGGGCAGCTGGAGTTTGAAATTTAAAACAAACAACAATGTTACATTAGCCCACAAAATAATAGGCATAACTCTAGCCAAATATGTGTAGGATCTATAAGTGAAAACCATAAAACTATGATGAAAGAAATCAAGATCTAAATAAAGATATTCCATATTCATAGATAAGAAGCCTCAGTATTGTTAAGATATAAATTCCTCCCAACCTACTCTATATATTCAATGGAAAACCTGAAGCAGAAACAAAATCCCACCCACTTATTTTGTAGATATGGACAGAATGATTTTAAAGTTTTATGTGGAGAAGCAGAAGACACACACTAAGCAGCACCTAATGAAGAAGAACAAAGTCAGAGACCGACACTGCCTGGCTTGAAGACTTACTGCTAAGCTAAATAACCAAGACAACGTGGTATGGGGAAGCACAGGCAAATTGATGAAAAGAATAGAATAGAATGGAATAGAATAGATAGAACATTAGAATAGAATAGAATAGGGAGCCCAGAAATTGACTCACACAAATATAGTCAACTGATCTTGGACAAAGGAGCAAAGACAATTCATTGTAGACAGAATAGTCTTTTCAACAAATGGTGTTGGAACATTTGGACATCTGGATGTAAAAAAAAATAAATAAAAGATTACTTTGAAATAGGGCTTAAATGTAAATTGCAAAGTTACAAGACTTCTAGAAGATAACATAGGGGAAAACCTGGTGACCCTGGGTTTGTTGGTGAATATTTGATCAACACCAAAAGCACACTCTGTTAAAGGAAACAATTTGATAAGTTGGACTTTACTAAAAGTGAAAACTGCTCTCTGGGAGCAACACTCTGGAGAGCATGGAGGGACAGGCCACAGGCGCGAAGGACATATTTGAAAAACACACATCTGTTAAAGGATCTTTATCCAAAATATACAAAGAGCTCTTATAACTCAACATTAAGAAAACTAACAATCCAATAAGAAATGGGCAAACGATCTTACACACACCTCGCCAATGAAAGATATACACACAGATGTAAATAAGCATGAGAAAAGGTGTTCAGCACCCATGTCCTCGGGGAATTGCAGCTGTTACACACCTCCTAGAATGACTAAAACCCAAACAAAGCTGACAGTTCCTATGCTGGCAAGGTGCCCACGGACAGGAATGCCTACTGGTTGATCTCTTACCTCCCACCCCTTACCCCTGCCTTCCCTCTGAGGTTGGACAGCCTGTTCAATGATTCTATGTCTCTGGCTCTATTTTTGTTTATCAGTTTATGTTGTTCACTGTATTCCACAAATGAGTGAGATCATGTGATATCTATCTTTCTCTGACTGGCTTATTTCGCTTAGCATAATGCTCTCCAGGTGCATCCATGCTGCTGCAAATGGTAAGAGTTCCTTCCTTTTCACAGCAGAGTAGTATTCCATTGTGTAGATGTACCACAGGTTTCTAATCCACTCATCTGCTGATGGGCACTTAGACTGTTTCCAAATCTTAGCTATTGTAAATTGTGCTGCTATGAACACAGGGGTGCTATTCATTGTTGGTGAAGATGCTACATGGTGCAGCCACTTTGCAAGATAGGGTGTGGTTACTTTCTTTTCTAAAAATGATTTTAGAGAGAAGAAAAGAGGGAGGAAGAGAGAGAAGGAGAAACATTGACGTGAAACATGGATTGGCTGTCTCCTGCATACTTCCTGACCAGGGATTGAACCTGAAACCTAGGTATATGCGAGAATCAAACCCCTCCACCATTTGGATTTCTTGAGAATGCTCCAACCAATTGAGCCACACAGGCCAGGGCCAGAGTGGCAGTTTTTACAAAGCTGAATATAACCACACAGACCAGGGTCAGAGTGGCAGTTTTTACAAAGCTGACTATATAAGTTTTTACAAAGCTGAATATGAGTCAGCACTTAGGCTCCTAGGTGTTTACCCAAAATAATTGAAAGACTATGTACATACAAAAACCTGCACGCAGATGTTAATAGCAGCTTCATTTATAATAGCCAAAATCTCGAAGCAACTAGGTCATTCTTCAGTAAGTGAATGAACAATCTGTGATAGATCTGTACCATAGAATATTATTCAGCAATAAAAAACTAAGCTATAAATCCATAAAGGACATGGAGCAAGCTTAAGGGCCAATCTGAGAAACCTACACACTAGTAGATGACATTTTGGAAAAGACAAAACCATAGAGACAGTGGAAAGCTCAACAGTTGCCAGGGGCTTGGGGCTGGAGGGACGCGTAGGGAAGACAGGGCATTTTCTGGGCGATGAAAGTACTCTATGACGCCGTAATGGCGGTAAATTTGTCAAACTCATAGAGCTGTGAAACACACAGAAAGAACCTTAGTGTAAACTAAGGACCTAATAGCAATGTGTAGCAGTGGAGACAAACGTGGATGTTTTAACAGGAATGAAGATGCTGTAATGGGAACAGTGTGCTGAGATGGGGAGTAGGGTGAGGTATGTACATGGAACTTTCTCTACTAACTGCTCAATTTTTCTGTAAAACTGTACTAACAAATGAAATCTACCATTCTTTAATTTTTAAATTACAGTTGACATCCAATATTATATCATTTTCAGGTGTACAACATAGTGGCTAGACTTTTTTGTTGTTGTTAACCAGGTCTGGATTCTCATTTATTTTTAAAAATTTTATAATTATTTTTATACTTACTTTTTAATTTAAATTCTTTATTGTTTAAAGTATTACATATGTCTCCTTTTTCCCCAGTGACCTCTTCCCAGGCGCTCCCACTCCCCGGCACATACCCTCACCCCCCTACTGTCTGTGTCCATGGATTATGATCATATGCATGCATACAAGTCCTTTGGTTGATCTCTTACCCCCATCCCTTTCCCCTGCCTTCCCTCTGAGGTTGGATTGTCTGTTCGATGCTTCTATGTCTCTGGATCTATTTTTGTTCATCAGTTTGTGTTGTTCATTGTATTCCACAAATGAGTGAGATAATGTGATATTTATCTTTCTCTGACTGGCTTATTTCGCTTAGCATAATGCTCTCCAGGTCCATCCATGCTGTTGCAAATGGTAAGAGTTCCTTCTTTTTTACAGCAGCGTAGTATTCCATTGTGTAGATGTACCACAGTTTTTTAATCCACTCATCTGCTGATGGGCACTTAGGCTGTTTCCAAACCTTAGCTATTGTAAATTGTGGTGCTATGAACATAGGGGTGTATATATCCTGCCTGATTGGTGTTTCTGACTTGTTGGTATATATTCCTAGAAGTGGGATTACTGAATCAAATGGGAGTTCCATTTTTAATTCGTCAAGGAAACTCCATACTGTTTTCCACAGTGGCCGCACCAGTCTGCATTCCCACCAGCAGTGCACGAGGGTTCCCTTTTCTCCACATCCTCACCAGCACTTGTCGTTTGTTGATTTGTTGATGATAGCCATTCTGACAGGTATGAGATGGTACTTCATTGTCGTTTTGATTTGCATCTCTCAGATGTTTAGTGACTTTGAGCATGTTTTCATACATCTCTTGTTGGCCTTCTGTATGTTCTCTTTCAAAAAGTGTCTATTTAGGTCCTTTGCCCATTTTTTAATTGGATTGTTTATCTTCCTTTTGTTAAGTTGTATGAGTTCTCTGTAAATTTTGGATATTAAACCCTTATAAGATATAACATTGGCAAATGTGTTCTCCCATATAGTGGGCTCTCTTGTTTTGTTGATGGTTTATTTTGTTGTGCAGAAGCTTTTTATTTTGTTTTAGTCCTATTTGTTTATTTTCCCCTTAGTTTCCATTGTACTAAGAGCTATATCAGTAAAGATATTACTACGACATATGTCTGATATTTTGCTGCCTATGATTCTTCTAAGATTTTTATGGTTTCCCATATTATGTTTAAGTCCTTTATCCTTGAGTTTATTTTTGTGTATGGCATAAGCTGGTAGTCTAGTCTCAATTTTTTGCATGTATCTGTCCAGTTTTCCCAACACCATTTATTGAAAAAACTGTCTTGACTCCATTGTATGCTCTTGCCTCCTTTGTCAAATATTAATTGAGCATAATGGCTTGGTTCTCTATTCTGTTCCATTGGTCTATATGTCTATTCTTGTGCCAGTACCAGGCTGTTTTGAGAACAGTGGCTTTGTAATACAGCTTGATATCTGGTATTGTGATCCCTCCAACTTTGTTCTTCTTTCTTAGGATTTCTGTGGTTACTCAGGGTATTTTTTTTTATTATAGTCCAATATGAATTTTTGGAGAGTTTTTTCTAGGTCTGTGAAATATGCCATTGGTATTTAATGGGGATTGCATTAAATCCGTAGATTATTTTGGGTAGTATGGACATTTTAATGATGTTGATTCTACCAACCCATGAACATGGTATATTATTCATTTGTTTATGTCTTTCTCTATCTCTTTTTTCAATGTCCTGTAGTTTTCCTAGTACAGGTCTTTTACCTCCTTGTTAAGTTTGTTCCTAGTGTCTTAATTTTTTTGTTGCAATGGTAAATTGCAAAATGGGATACCAAAGAGATCAAAGAAGAAATAAAAAGCATCCTGGAAACAAATGACAATGAAAACACAACAATCCAAAATCTATGGGACGCAGTGAAAGAAGTCCTGAGAGGGAAGTTCATAACTCTACAGGCCTACCTCAAAAAAACAAGAAAAAATGGTAATAAATTATTTAACCCTACAACTTAAAGAATTTGAAAGAGAGCAACAAAAAAATCCCAGAGTAAGCAGAAGGAACGAAATAATAAAGATCAGAGTGGAAATAAATGACATAGAGACCCCCCCCCAAAAAAAATCAATAAACCAAAGAGCTGGTTCTTTGAAAGGATAAACAAGATTGATGAAATTCTAGCCAGGCTCACCAAGAAACAAGGAGAGAGGACCCAAATAAACAAAATCAGAAATGAAAGAGGTGAAGTAACAACCGACCCCACAAACATACAAAGGATTATAAAAAAGTACTATGAACAACTCTACTCCAACAAACTGGACAATCTAGACAAAATGGACATATTCCTAGAGAAATACAATCTTCCAAAACTCATCAGGAAGAATCAAGAAACTTGAATCGACCGATAACTACAGATGAAATTGAAGCAGTAATCAAAAAACTTCCAGCAAACAAAAGCCCTTGTGTGGATGGCTTCACAGGGGAGTTTTACCAAACATTCAAAGAAGAACTAAAATCTATTCTCCTCAGACTATTCCAAAAAATTCAAGAGAAAGGCACACTTCCAAGCTTTTTCTATGAAGCCAGCATTACCCTAATCCCCAAACCAGATAAAGACACTACAAAGAAAGAGAATTACTGATCAATATCCCTCATGAACATAGATGCTAAAATCCTCAACAAAATTTTAGCAAATTGGATCCAGCATTACATTAGAAAGATCATACACCATGACCAAGTAGGATTTATCCCGGGGATGCAAGGGTGGTACAATATCCGCAAATCAATAAATGTGATACACCACATAAACAAATTGAGAGACAAAAATCACATAATCATATCAATCCATGCAGAAAAATAATTTGACAAAATCCAACACCCTTTCTTGATAAAGTGGGAAAGTGGGAATAGAGGGAGCATATCTCAACATAATAAAAGACCTATATGATAAACCCACAGTCAACATCATACTCAATGGGCAAAAACTGAAGCCATTCCCCCTAAGAACTGGAACAAGACAGGGATGCCCACTCTCACCACTCGTGTTCGACAAAGTACTAGAAGTACTAGCCATAGCGATCAGACAAGAAGAAGAAATAAAAGGCATCCAAATTGGAAAGGAAGAAGTAAAACTGTCATTATTCACAGATGACATGGTATTTTACATAGAAAACCCTAAAGACTCCATAAAAAATCTACTAGACTTAATAAATGATTTGGCAATGTAGCAAGATACAAAATTATGAAATCCAGAAATCTATGGCTTTTTTATACACCAATAATGAACTCACAGAAAGATAAACTAAAAAAAACAATTCCATTTACCATGCTAGACATTAATATACCTTAGGAAGTGATCCCCTAGATAAGTCTAATACCCACCATGCACCATACATCCTTATCACAATATTATTGACTATATTCCCTATGCTGTAATTTATATTCCTGAGACTGTTCCTATAACTGGCAGTTTGTATTTCCTCATCAAAATCTACTAATTTTTTTTTAGTTTGTCATGGCTGCTGGGGTCATCCATACCTCCCAGGGGATGATGTCGGTAGGTAGGAGCAAAGCTACCTTGAAATGCAACCTTCCTTTAAATGTATTAGTATTCTTCTCGGAGGTTTTGTTTAGTGTTTGAAATCATCTTCTCATGGCTTTGTCATCTGCTGACAAAAGAGTTGCAGTTGTCAATCAACCTGTCAGTCCATGGACGTCTGGATGGGTCCCTGTGGGAGTGATGGCCAGGCCTGCCTTCCAGGGTCAATCGGTCTGTGCTCACTCTCAGCTCTGCCACCTGTTTGCACATGAGTCTAACGCAGTGGTCGGCAAACTGAGGCTCGCGAGCCACATGCGGCTCATGAGCCGCAGTTTGCCGCTCTGTTGACTAATGAGTTTGCCAACCACTGGTCTAACCAAATATGGGGAAATGTTGGTATTTACCTCCAGGATTGTTATGAGGATTAAATAAACTAATCCCTGGTCACCAGCAAGTGCTCAGTGAATGTGAGCTGTTATTTTTATTACTAGTATATATATGTCTTACCCAACACTCACATCAAATAGGGAAAGATGAAAGATTCCAGCTCAAGTTACTCTAGGTGTCAAAGTGCATGAAAGAGCAGCTAAGAGGGGCTTGGAAGCTGTGGAAACACTGCCCAGAAGGAGAAAAGAGAGAGAGACATGATCAAAATAGTTTGAAATATCCTCTGCCCTTTATCTGGGTGCCCAATATAGTTCACCCCAAGTTGCTTTAATAATCCTCCGCTGTGAACTTGACCCTAACTCCAGGCTTTCCTAAGCAGGGAGTGTGCTGAGTCCTGAGGCCTTGCTTCAGGCCTCTCAGCAGCCCCCTGACCTGCCCCCTCCCTGAGCCCCCAACTCTCAGACTGGGATCAGAAGGGATGGGATCTAACACATTGACACTTGTGTTTTCTTTGCTCCTCCTGTGTTGCTCCCGGTGCCTGGGCCCCTGGCCGGGAAGAGAGCTCTTTTAGAAAACCACATCGCTACCTTATGTTTTGCTTGGTAGACAGGAGAGCCTTGTTTCTTCACTTCGGGGAGCTTACAGCACAGACATTGCTGATGCCCGGTCTCTATACCACAGGACTCGAAAAGGACCCAGAAGGACCACACCCTCACCTGGTAGCAGGGGCCCCGCAGAGGTGCTGCCAGGCAGCTTCCTGTCCTTCAGGCTTGGACTTGCTTCTGCTGCCGAGGTCCCGGGAGTATCGTTAGCCACGTGATCCGTCGTTAACTCCGGCTGATTCCCACACGCACAGTGGCTGCTGCATCCTCCTCCTGTCCTTGCTCAGCTGCCTTTGAAACAGAGCTCTGGCCCTTTCCTTGCGTCTTCCCTGAATGAAGGAGGGCAGGTCTCCCAGTTCCTGTTATTCCTTTACATTTATAGCTCAATAAACTGTAAAAATCCTTTTGTCACCCTCTTCTCCTCACCCCTCTTCCACTGTGAATTTAAAACGCATGCATTAGGCATGCACTTTCTGATGTTTGCGCCGCCGCTTCCCTAAATTGGGGTGCAAAAGTAGAAAAAGGCATCTGCTCAAATTGACATTGCATCCCAGCTCACTCATTCCTGAGTGACAGGCTACCATTTGCCAACAGGTCCCATCCAAAGGCATAGGTGAGCGCTGACATCATGTGATTTCCCTACCATTGCCACCTCTGGCTCGTGCATGCTACCCAGCAGGCCACGCTTAGTGAAAAACAAGAAAAAAGAGAAAAAAGCTCTTGACTTTCCTAAGCTTCTTAATGTACCAAACAAATGGTAGACTTAGGTCTTCTCTGTGGAGCAGGTGGGTGGGTCAGCCACGCATTGTAAAGCCCCATGGGGCGAGGAAAGCTGGCTTTCCGTGTCTCTCCACTCGCTTTGGTGCAAACGTACTTCATCTTTGATGCTCTGAGTAAACAGACTTGGTCTCCCGGGAAACCAGGAGCAGCCTCTGGCTCCCAAGACAGAGGGCAGCCAGCTGTCCAAGGCCAGAGAGGACATGTGGCTGGACCGTGGGCCCTGCTGCTTCCCGTCTCACTCCGATCTGTTTGAGAGCATCCCCTCCCAGGCCTTCGTTTACCTGCCAACTCATCAACAGCCAAGAAGAGACCGTATTTGATTTGCTCTTTCCTTCCCTTCACTTCTGATTTGTGCTCTGTAATTCTCCCTGGCAGCCTCCTTCCGCCTGGACTCTGTTTCTCCCCGCCAGGCTCTGCTTCAGAGGTTCTTTGTGCAATGTCTCTTTGGTAGTAAGTTAGTTCTTGCGTAGATTTTAACATGGTTTTTGGTACTATTTGCTGTGAGCTCCCTCTCGGCAGGAGCTGTCATCTATAGGAGTCGTGCGTGTGCCTAGATTTGGGAGGGATGCCATCGCCTGGTTCCGAGGTGGCCTTGGCCGGTGAGTCCCCAGTTCTTGGCAGCTTCTGCATTAATTTCATGGCTTGGAGTTTCCACTCCGTGTGAGGAGTTAGTAGGTGTATCGTCTACACCCCACACAGCCAGGGTGCTCATGCTTTGTGAACAACTGCTTTCTATCACAACCTGAGCAGACACTCCCTCTGGGCTCTGACTTGGGGCTGGAAGGCCGTTTCTCCTCCTTCCAGCACACGCTCCCTGGCGCCCTCGTCCCCTCAGGAGTCCCAGTGCGTGCCCTGCAGCCACAGAGGCCACGGACCCACTGAGTTCCTCTGAGAGCACTACAGCCTCAGGGCCTCGGAGCCTGCTCTCCACCGAGCCGGACGGTGCCTCGTCGCCTCTGCATGGCCTGGCCCTTAGCCTTCCTCGCGCTGACATCAGAGCATGTGCTACTTATTTGAAATGAGTTTGTCCAGTAACATTATGGCTCAGAGCATGGGAAGGGTTTTTGTGCAACATGTTTGCTTCACGCTGTTTCCCGAGAGCCTGCACTGACTCGGCAGCTTTCAGTTGTCACTGTGAAGCGTGTGTCATCATCCAGGTTTGTGTCTCCAGCCATTTATGGACTCGCGTGCCGGTCAGGACACCAGCCAACCATGGGCTTCAAACCCCCACCGCATGGACGGCATGAAATGAGAGGCTCAAAGATACTCAGCGTGATGCCTGCTTGGAGAACCAAGATCTGCACGTGGCTTAGAAGCACATGTTGAGGTCTGAGCTCAACCAGGTTCCAGGCCTAGTTCTGGTCGTATGGGCAGCACTCAGCAGTGAGAGAGCAGCGTGCAAGACTGCACGTGCAGTGGGATGCCCAGCATCTGGGGTGACCATGGTCCCTCTGGGGTGACCGTGGCCAGCACCTCGGGCATTCCTGTTCTGGTCTGCTGTTTCCTGCTAGACCAGCACCTCTTTTTCTTGAAAGATAAGACATTTGGTTTTGTCATCATTGTTTCTGGCACCAAAAGAATGATCAGTCCTCCTGTCCAGAGTGGGAGGAAACAACATCAGATGTCAGAGTCGGGGAGCACTGTCTGGGCAGCCAGAGGAGGGCATGCCCGTTTGAGTGGAGAAGCCTTCAGCGCCAGTGGGCAGTGGGCAGTGGGCAGGAAGGTGACCGCCTTTTCCCTGCCTAGCGGGTGGATGCGCTTGGGTGTGAATGGGTGAATACTGCTCAGGTTCGGGTGACATTTTAAGATGAGCACCCACACCCGATGGACAAGCAGAGGCTTCTGCAGAGAGTGGGGAGCGGGCAGCAGAACCAACTCAGTCCTCTGCAAGGCCTCCTGTCGGAAGAAGACAGTCAAGCAACATCGTCTCACAGTCCTTTCCCATAGCATCTCGGATGCTTGGAGGAGAAAGGACTTCACGTGGCACTTACTCCGCTGAGCAGTAGCTTCCTCGCCTTTCCCGGGGTGCCTCCCACCATAAGGGTGGCTGTGTGTGCCGAGTGCCTAGGCCCTGCCAGGCAGGGTTTGATGATCCATTCTTGACACACCTGACAGAGTGATCATTCTATTCTGCTTTAAAGGCCAGTCCATGAGTATTTCCTTTGTATTCAGAAAATCCAGCTTCTTGCCCTGGCCTACTGGATCGGACCAGCATTTTCTCACCTGTTTTGTAACTTACCACAGTCCCCCTTGCTCACTACGGTACTACCTCTTTTTTTTTCCTTACAATTTTATTTTTTAGTATATTTTACTGGGATAAGATGACTTATTAGGAGCTCTACCTGTCAGGGAGTTTTTAAGTGTATAGCACAGTATTTCCGCTGCAGGCACGCGCTGTCCAGCGTTCCCATGCAGGCGTGCGCTGTCCAGTACCCCTGATGCAGGTGCACACTGTCCAGCAGGTCTCTAGAATGCACTCATGTGGCCTGAGACTCTGCCCATGGAGCAGCAGCTCCCCGTCCCCCGCACCCCATCCGCCCCCGGCAACCACTGTTCTGCTTCTGGGAATTGAGTGTTTGGGAGTTCGCATATAGTGGAGTCATGCAGGCTTGTCCTCCTGCGATGGCTTCTTTCACTCAGCACAATGTCCTCCAGGTTCACCCATGCCCTTGCCTATTGCAGGACTTGCTCCTTTTTGAAGGCTGACTATTCCAATGTGTGTATATTACACGTTTTCTTTATCCACTCATCCGCCGATGGACACTTAGGTGGTGTCCACACCCTGGCTCTCTGGGGAATAGTGCTGCTGTGGACATAGGGTGCTAACATCCCTTTGAATTCCCGATTTCACTTCCTTTGGATATACACCTCAAAGTGGGATTGCTGGATCAGATGGTGTTCTATTTTTAATCTTTTGAGGAGACTACATACTGTTTTTCACAGTGACTGAACCAATTTCCATTTCCACCAACAGCTTCCAATTTCTCCACATCCTCGCCGATAGGAACTGAATAGACATTCTTCCAGAGTAGACCTGCAAACAGCCACCAGGTTCGTGAAAAGATGCTCAATGTCACTCATTGTCAAGGAAATGCAAATGCACACCACAGCGAGATGCCCCCTCACAGCTGTTAGGGCGGCCCTATTCTTTCCACGTCTTGACGTTTCCCAGCTTGCTTCTACCTCAGGGGTGGGTGCCCGCTGCGTCCCCTTTGTCTGGAACACTTTTCCCCCTGGTCATCGTCTGGTTGGCTTCTTCTGGTCACTGCAATCTTAACTCAACTCAAATTTTATTTCCTTGGAGAATCTGCCTCTGACTGCCGTCTGAGAAGCAGCTCTTTTGTTTTCGTGTTGGCTTTCACCACTGTCTGCGCTCCTCTCTCCCCACTGTGATGCAAGCACCCTAAGAACAGCGATCGGGACTGTCTTCTTCACCGCGGTTCCTCCAGGGCCCAGAGCCGCTCTCACCCTCAGTGAGCAAGGGGGCTAAGACCACGCCCTCCACAGCCAGCTGTCCCGGTGCAGATCCTAGGTCTACAGTCCACTGCTGGGTGGCCTTTCTCCTGTGACTGAACCTCTCCGTGCCTCCTTTTCTCACCTGTGAATGGTGATGATAATAGTAATTCTTACTTCCTAGAGTTATTGTAAGGCTCGAAGGAGTTAATATGTATAAAGTGCTGTAAGCAGCCCCTGGGGTACAGTGAGCACCTACCTGACAAAGGCTAGCTATCAGTATTGATCGTGGGTGTGTTGAATGAATGACTAGGGCATTTTCCATAAACATTTCATTTGCTTCTCATACCTGGCTGTTCACAGCAGCGAGAATGACGTGGGGCGCAATTCCATCCCAGGTTCCCCGACGCTGACTGAATGGATCTCAGACACTCTTCTGTCACATGAAGCCTCGATAGCTGGTGTCAGCCAGGCCTAGTCTTAAACCCGGCCTGTTCCCGTGTGTGTGTGTGTGTGTGTGTGTGTGTGTGTGTGTGTGTGTGTGTGTGTCAGAGAATCCGCCTCTCAGGTCTGTTCATCCGGCAGCCCAGTGACCTTTGCAAGACTAACCAGAGCAGTGGTTCTCAACCTTTCTAATGCCGCGACCCTTTAATACAGTTCTTTATGTTGTGGTGACCCCCAACCATAAAATTATTTTCATTGCTACTTCATAACTGTAATTTTGCTACTGTTATGAATCGTTAGGTAAATATCTGTGTTTTATGATGGTCTTAGGCAACCCTGCTAGCAGTTCTCAACCTGTGGGTCACGTCCCACAGGTTGAGAACCGCTGCTGTAGAGCCTAAGACCATCGGAAACACAGATATTTACATTACGATTCATAACAGTAGCAAAATTATAGTTATGAAGTAGCAATGAAAACAATTTTATGGTTGGGGGTCACCACAACATAAAGAACTATATTAAAGGGTCGCGGCATTACAAAGGTTGAGACCACTGAACCAGAGGGAATTGAGGAGGGAACACCTCCTGGTAGGTCCCAGCCCTACCTCTTGGGCTTAAACTGAGGAAGGGACTGTGGGCCCCTGGTCCCCCCTTCCTGACTGGCTCCCTCTGTGGTTGGCAGAGTGGCCTTCCTGTTTGGTAGCACTCTCCTATAACTCCACTTCCTGTTGACATCCATGTTCAAGATAAAGTGGGGGAAATAGAAGTAAACATGTCTCCAGGAAGAAAAAGACCTAAGACTTCCTATCAGCTTGGAGACTGTGGTGACGTCTTAGCCTAACCTGGGCTCCGCATCCCAGCCCCTGTTCCACGTGTTGTGGAAGAATACTTTACGTTCAGACCTCCTAGAAGTTCTTAAGATAAACCTTGCCAATGCTCCACCACCTCCCCATGGGCAGCCTTGACATGCTCCAGGTGCTGGTGAACTGACCCAGTTCAGCACCTTGGGCCTGGCAGAGCGTAGATTCTGAAGAAATGAGCCCTGGCGTGGACCAAGGTTGACAATCTCAGCTAAGGGCCAGCCGTTTGCAGGTTTAGAGGAAGAGTCTGTGACACTGAACTCTCCGAATGCTCCGGCAGGAGATGAATTATGGATCAGAGCATTCACCATTTGTTCCGCTCATTATTCACTCAACAAACAGGAAGTGAGAGCCTGCTACACGCCAGCCCCTGTGCTGGACAATAAGATACAAGAGTGAACAAGACACACTTCCGCAGGGAAATCGGGGTCCAGTAAGGACACCAACTGGTCAACAGGCAATTAGCACAGATGATACATCCTGGGGGTGAGCTGTGTGCATGCAGTGGTGGCAAGGAGAGGGGCTCCCAGAACTTCTGAACCACTGGTCAGGGTCATGACCCATCCTTGGGTCCTCAGCAATCTCTGAGGAAGAGGACAAGAAATCCAAGGGCTTCCTTAGCTTCCCTTTTTGGCTGACAAGTTTTTCAGACTCTTCTCAGTGGTGCCCTGCCTCCTGGCCTGTGTCCTCCCATCTGTTTCAGCTCCCAGCTTCTCCGGGTCCTTAGACAGCATCTCTCACCAGTACAGCTGGGACGTCCAGGCTGCTGGATGAGGGTGCTGTCCGTTCAGTGGCCAAGGTTTGTTTACCTGCTTTCTGTGGCCAGGCAGGTGGGGAAGCAATGCCCCGTGCTCAGCTCCTGCGAGGCCCTGATGAGCGGCCACGGCGTGGCTTCCCTCCGGCTCCTGCTTCCAGTGAGAGGAAAGTGAGCCCCCCTCAGTTTCTTTAGATGCTGAGGTGTATGCTCTGGAAAGGGTAAGCGGAGGGAACAGCTCCTCAGTGGGGAGGAGCAGAGGGAAGTGAGGCTGGGAGAGCTGGCGCAGGGCCCCTCTGGGAAAAGGCACCTGGGACCCGGGTGGGAGGTGACTGAAAGTAACCCCTGGAGCGAGGGTGCTCGGAGACCCCAGCGAAGGGCGCAGGCCCGGGGCGCACAGGGGAGTTGGACCCCAACGTGCTCTGAGGTGGCAGACAGACAGCTGGAGGCAGATCTCGAAATAGAAGTAACAGGAACAAGAAGTGGAAGTAAGTCATGCTCCAAAAAGATGGAGAAGGCAGCAGCTGTGAGGAGAGATCCTGGACCATGTTTGTGACTCTCATCTTCCCATCCGGCGCCCGCAGCCCTGGAGATGGCAGCTGTGCGCGCGTCCACCCGAGCGCTGTCGCTCACAGAGGGCAACCTCACGCCAGAGTCCCACTCGGGACCGCCAGGCCCGCAACCAGCTGGCGCCTCGCCCTGGGCCTGCTGCCTCCTTGCACCCTTATCACTTCACCTCCACCTCGTCATCTCTGCCTTGCCTGCAGTGAGGCTGTGGGTCCTGCTTCCCATCCCCTCTCCGCTCTGCCCCTCCTTCATGCGGGGCCATCAGCCAGGCAGCTACTATCCTCCCTTCAGGGGCCTTCCAGCAGCTTGGCTCAGAGCCCTCTGCGTCCCTGTGGGAGGGTGAGTGCGGCCCCTCTGCAGGGGAGGGTCTGCCATTTTTATGAGATTATCGAAGAGTTGAAAGGTCCCCTTCCCTGTAAAGCAGCGCTCACTGCCCCGGCCTCATCCCTAACTCCGCTCCTTCAAGGAAATTCGCCCCTGACCTTCATCACGGACTTCCTCTCATCACCCCCATCTGCCCCACCGCTAAAATCGACGCCTCTGAGGGCCTGACCGCAGCCTTGGTCCTAACAGCGTTCTCACCTCTTCATGCTGATTCTGCTTTACCAGCTGCTGGGAAGCGACAAAGCCTTCCCCCTCCCCTCCTGGCCTTTCCTCAGGTGGACGGCCTGCCACTGCACCGTCTGACTCCCGGTCAGTTACTTACCCCTCCCCTGGAATCTGCCGTCCCTAGGCTCCTGGTCTCTTCTCTGGACCGGTAACTACATTGCAGAATGCAAGCTGGTGCCCTGCCCCCAATTCATAGGGTGAAATCTCACCAGGGCACTCAGTAATCCTATTGTTGACCTTGGCAATCTCTCCTCATTTTTCTTGGAAAATCCTCCAAGATTTAGCCACCTGTCCTCAAATCCCCTTACATGATCCCCCAGCCAGCCCTCTCTCACGGAACAGCCTTGCCTCCTACGAGAAAAGGGAGCCTGTGGAATTGACGCTCTCGCCCTCCTGCTTGTTATGCCGACTGTGCCTTCCTTTGACAGGTGAGAAACTGAGGATCAGAGAAGGGATGTGTCTCCCGACACCTCTGTCTAGTTCATGGCTGTGCCGGAGAACCTCCTACTTTTTCATGCTGTCCAGAAATGCTTCGTTTTATCCGTTTAGTATAATTATTGTTATTAGTAGGAGCAGTGGTAGGCAGTCTCTATTATTCATTAAAACAAGTATTTCTTGAGTATCTCCCATGCCCCATGCCTTACAGCGTGGACACAGACCTGGTAATAAAGCAGGCCCACAGGTCCTGGGGCAGCTGTGCCGGTGTGTATATCCATAAGCAATATGTGCTTGCACGCCTACATGTGCTGGGGCATGCTCACACACATGCACGCACAGGTGTGTGTCTGCAGAGGCACACATCAGCTGCAGATGTGGGTTCCTGCACAGATGTGCACACATGCAGACACCATGGCTTCCACCCGGTTCTATCTGCCACCCATCTGCCCAGTGCCCCCCACTGTGCCCAGTGTGCACATGTGAATGGAGATGCACAATGAAGTGTGCGTCACAGGTTCATTGATTCCTCTGGCCTCGCTTAGAACCGGTGCCCACATGATAGCAACGGCTCTGGGGGCTGCGGGGGCTGTGGGGGTTGCGGGGGCTGCGGGGGCTCTGGGGGTCGTGCTTATTTTCTGAGAACTGCCATTAGCCTCTGCGGGGAGGGTGCCGAGGCCACGTTAGCGGTCTTTGGTCACGCTCTGCCCCGTGCAATCACAGCATCAGGGCTGGCCTTATTGATGGGCCAGTTACCCTTCCACAGGTCCCACTTGGCCCTTGGGATGATGAGATGGGTCTTTAGGGACCATCCGTCTCCCCACCGCTGAAGGCGGCTCTGAGGAGCCTGGCCTCTTAAGTGGCTGGTGATGGAGTGGAGATGGGGCCGACTGTAGCACAGCCGTTTATTTCCCCAGGAGCGGAGTGCTCAGCAGCCGCCCCTTCTCCCAGAGGGGCCCTCCCGGCCTGCATATCCACAGGCGAGTGAGGCTTCCTTCTCCCCGAGGGGCCCTCTGGCCGGCATATCCACAGGTGAGTGAGGCTCTATGAAGGTGTGTGTCCCAGCTATGATGGGCCCCCCGAGGCAGGTGGCCTGACTTTCCTGAGTCCCCATTTTCTCTCTTATAAAGTGAAGACATACATTTGATGCAACTTCACATCAGCAGAGGACCTACTCTGTGCTCAGCCCTGTGCTGGCTTCCCACTGCCGGGAGCAGAACCAGGTGAAGTCTCCATTCCCAGGAACATGATAGCGACTCAATGAGTCAATCTATTGAGCACAGAATGTAAACTTGGAAGGCAAGAGGCAGGACTGTGTGACGAGGGGCCCTGTCCTCGCTGGGACCTCTGAGAGGGACATGAGCTGAGATGTGCAGATGAGCAGGGGTTAGTCACTGAGGGGGCGGGGATGAACACGGGAGTGGGGGGGGTGGGGGGGTGGGGGGAGTGCACCAGGGGAGGGAGCAGCCTGGTAAGGGAGGCGCCGCGGTGTGCAGGACCTGGAGGACAGCCAGCAGCCCTGGCAGGAGAAAAGGGCTGGAAGGGGAGGCAGAGGAGGGCCTCCAGGAATTTGCACCGGGGAGCCTTGTTCAGGATTTGGCCTTTTTCTTGGGAAACATAGAATGACGCGCTCATATTTGCCTTTGGAGAGATCCTTCGGCTTCAGCGTGGGTTCTAGGTGGTAGGGGCCCAGAGAAAATGCTGGGAAGCTGGCTGAATGCAGACCTGGGGGCATGCCCTGGGTGGGGCAGAGGCCAGGGGACAGGTGGTGCTGTGTGAGGCGTGAGCAGAAGTGGGCAGTGAGGAGATGGAGCTGTGATAAACAGGCCTCTCCTTCCCGCTCAGACCTCCCTCGGCCACTCCCCATTATCTGAACACACACACACACACACACACACACACACCAGCCGGCACCCTAGGTGCTCCATAAAGGCCAGTTCTCGCCTCCTGCTCCCATTCGATTCCCACTGACTCTCCCAGCTGGGACCCTGGCTCTTTGCTTTCCTCTAGAATGTTCTAACCTGTCTTTTTCTTGGAGCTGTCCGGGTGGCCGGGCACATGCCGTGGGAGCCTGCTGCGGTACTCCTTGGCGGCTGCCTCCTCCTCCTGGTCGCTCAAGGTCTTCTATCAAACATGGGTTGTCTGGACACACAGCGGTGCCACGCCCCAGGACGCCCCCGCTCCTCGCCTGGCCGGGAAGCGGGGTCTTTTCCGTCAACACAGGTTCTATCGCAGTTGTGTCTTCTTCCTGGAGCCCCGGCGGAGCTTCTCCAGCAGGTCGGCCTGAAGACCGTCAGGGGAGAATAAGAAACGTGAACCAACACTCGCTCACATGTGCTTTGTCCCGTCAACAGTCTACATTCCTGTCCCACAGGCCCCTGCGATTAATGAGCTTTCTGAGGGCCTTTATTCCACGATCCTGATGGGAATGATTCTTAAAGAGGCACCATGCTTTCGTGTATATCAGACTGAAACTCCCCAAGGCTGCTTGCAGGGCTCTGAGTGCGTTAGCGTGGGACTCCCCAAGCTGATTCCGGGTAATGTCTTAGGAGAATCATGACACTGCAATGGGCGGGCTGCCGTGGCATCTGTTCCATTCTCATTACCATAAAAGAATGGGAGGTATTAGGATCTCCCTGCCTGGATGCCTGGTGAGTTCAGGGAGGTCCAACATGATTTCCTGCACTATATTCTGTTTAGACTGGCAGGTTTCTCTGGGCGTTTCTCAGTAGAATATTAAGGCACCTGGCAGGAGACTAGCTAAGGAAGGAGGTAGGGGTGTCCTGGAAACTAAGGAAGGAGGTGGGGGTGTCCTGGAAACTAGGGAAGGAGGGAGGGGTGTCCTGGAAACTAGGGAAGGAGGTGGGGGTGTCCTGGAAACTAGGGAAGGAGGGAGGGGTGTCCTGGAAACTAGGGAAGGAGGGAGGGGTGTCCTGGAAACTAGGGAAGGAGGTGGGGGTGTCCTGGAAACTAGGGAAGGAGGGATGGGTGTCCTGGAGTGAAGGAAGGAGGTGGGGTGTCCTGGAAACTAGAGAAGGAGGGATGGGTGTCCTGGAGGGAAAGAAGGAGGTGGGGGTGTCCTGGAGTGAAGGAAGGAGGTGGGGGTGTCCTGGAGTGAAGGAAGGAGGTGGGGATGTCCTGGAAACTAGGGAAGGAGGGATGAGTGTCCTGGAGTGAAGGAAGGAGGTGGGGGTGTCCTGGAGTGAAGGAAGGAGGTGGGAGTGTCCTGGGGTGAAGGAAGGAGGTGGGGGTGTCCTGGAGTGAAGGAAGGAGGTGGGGGGGTGTCCTGGAAACTAGAGAAGGAGGGATGGGTGTCCTGGAGTGAAGGAAGGAGGTGGGGGTATCCTGGAGTGAAGGAAGGAGGTGGGGGTGTCCTGGAGTGAAGGAAGGAGGTGGGGGTGTCCTGGGGTGAAGGAAGGAGGTGGGGGTGTCCTGGAGTGAAGGAAGGAGGTGGGGGTGTCCTGGAAACTAGGGAAGGAGGGATGGGTGTCCTGGAGTGAAGGAAGGAGGTGGGGGTGTCCTGGAGTGAAGGAAGGAGGTGGGGGTGTCTTGGAGTGAAGGAAGGAGGTGGGGGTGTCCTGGGGTGAAGGAAGGAGGTGGGGGTGTCCTGGAGTGAAGGAAGGAAGTGGGGGTGTCCTGGGGTGAAGGAAAGAGGTGGGGTGGATGCTGACAGAAGACCCCAGAGGGAGTGACCCTGCACAGCTCCGGACTCGGGAGCAGGTTGTAGGGTCTGAGCCTCCCTGTGCAGTCACTGCCCCTGAGGACCCACAGCAGCACCACCAGCCCCGAGAGATGAACGGGCCTCCTCTTGGATGACATCTTGGGGAGGAATAAGTCACCCATGTCTCTCTCGAGGATCAGCCTCCCGCTGGAGAAAGCCTTCAGGTGCGGGATGGACTCTTGCGGGCGGGGCTGGCTCGGAGCCCTCCCCACTCTTAGCCCAGCCTGTCAGAGGAGCCGTGGTCGCCATCCCACCGCCGTCCGCGTGGCTTTCCATAAGGTTTCCTAGAAATAAACTGACATGGAGAATGCACACGGAAGCCGTTCCTCTCTGGAATAAACCTGTGAGGAAGCTGGGAAGGCAGGAGAAAGCAGCGGACCCGCCATGTGGCTGCACTAAGGACTCAGGAGCTCCCACGGGAACGCAGGAGGGGGGCCTGCAGAGTTTTCCCAAACTGGCCTCGGGGGCTGCTCTCTGTGTCCACACACCTGCCGCTCACTGGCTGGGGCACCCACTGGAAGGGCATAACCTTGGGCGAGACAGAGCCCTCAGCAGCCAGCATTCCTAGCCTCGGGGTGACAGGTGTGTTAACTTGAAGAGATGTGGGAATGTCACATCACCTACTGAAATCGGCATCATTGTTATTTAGCAGGAGAGGCTCAAAAGTATTAAGCCGCTACCCAGGGCCACCCTGGCAGGTGGACCATCAGTCCCTCTTGCTCCTGCCTGCTCCGTCCCTGCCCCCGACCCCACCTCCACCTCCACCTCCACCTCCACCTCCACCTCCACCTCCACCTCCACCTCCACCTCCTTTCATTTCTCGCAGGAGGCCAGCTGAAGATGCAGGGTGGTGGGGCGATGGTGAAGGAGTGGTGCGCCCAATCATGGAAGAAGCAGCTCTGATGGAAGGGGTCCAGGGCCCCCTTTCATTGGATAAATACCAGTGAGCACCCACTACACATCACGCATTACTCTGCATGCCATGCGTATGAAGGTAGGAAGACAGATGAGGCCCCTTTTGTCGGGGAATGCTTATCCTAGTCAAATAGGTTTGTATTCCAGGGAGCCTAGGAGTCCATGCCGGGGCAAATCAGGAGTAGCTGAGACGGGCCGAGTGGCCGTGGGTCTCATTTGAAAGGACAGGAAAGGTTCTTACTGTCTGTATTACCTGGGCTATGTTGTATTTGGTTATGTGTAATAGAAAGTCTAGCTGACACTAAGAAGGCTTTTTCTTCTTCTGTTCCTTAAAAATGTGGGTATTTTATTGAATGTAAAAGAATGCTGAAGAATGTAAGAGAGTATCCTACAGAAATCCCTCCACATCATCAGTGTCCTCTCATGTCCACTGCAGGTTGAGTTTGGGCATGGTTTGGGTTGGGTTGGCATGTTTTAGCATGTTGGCATGTGGTTTCCAGTGAGAGGACAGGGAACGTGTGTCTGAAGAGCAGGGAGCACCGCCTGTCTTGAGAAACGCGAAGTAGGCAGAGTTGGAAGTGGTGGCTTATTAGTCAACGAGACAGGTCTCTGCACAGGTTTCCTGCCTGCCCTGCCCTCCCTCCTGAAAGCGTTCCTCGTGCAGGCAGCATGGCCCTTGGTGGCCCACACGAGTCACTCTCCACATGTGTGCACCGGATTTCCTTCACCAAATAAAATAGAAAATGATCTGCACTTCCACCCAGTCCTCTTATTTTTCTCATGTTTTAGAAAAAGACTTACTGTCATTGGAAATATTTATGGTATCGGATTCCATGACAGAAGGATATGGAATACACATAATACAACCTCAACTTCTGAAAACTGGAGAGAGACAAACTGGTGTGAACAAGTTTGACCTTTGGATTTGGGATGAGTGTGACTCTTGCTCTCTCATTTGTACAACCTCTTTCCAAGCCTGTGCTGTGGCAAAGACGATGAGCACAGAGGACTGAGTCCCGCCCTCACCTGGGGGAGCTCAGTCAGCTCTCGGGGCCTCTTTTTCTTGCTTGTGAAGTCCAGTCCTCTTCCAGCCTGCTTTTCCATGCTGCGGGGCACACCCACGCTGGGCTTCCGTGCATATCCCAGGCTCTGCAGGACATCCACTCCCGAATAAAGCCTGCCTGACAAGGGGCACATAGATTTCACGAATCCTGGTCTCAGAGGTGGAAGAGAAGTCAGAGACCTGGAGGTGACAGGTCTCCTGAGGAAGGGCCCCACACCGTCTCCGTACAGCACAGGGGAAGGGGCGGGCAGATGGCAGCCCGCACTAGGGGCTCAGCCCGGGCGGCCTTCAGAGATGCCCTGGAGTTTACTGGCTGCCCTGTGGACACGTCCACCCTGCTCCAGACGCTGGACCTCTCCCTCAGTAATCCTGAATGCTCCGGCATGTAGCTGCTGTAGTCAGCTCGGCTGCCCTAACAAAATACCACAGACTGGGGAGCTTAACCATCAGAAATTCATTTTCTCACTGTTCTGGAGGCTAGAAATCCCACATCAAGATGCCAATCCTTTTAGTTTCTACTGAGAACTCTCTTCCTTGCTTATAGATGCTACCTTCTTGCTGCATTCTTACCTGGGAGAGAGAGAGAAAGAGATCACTCTATGGCAATAACCCTATCAGATCAGTGACCCCACACTTATGACCTCATTTAACCTTAATTACCACCATAAAGGCTTTTTAAAAAAATATGTTTTTATTGATTTTTACGGAGAGAGGAAGGGAGAGGGATAGAGAGATAGAAACATCAATGAGAGAGGAACATCACTGATAGCCTTGGCTGCCTCCTGCTTGTCCCCCCGACCCCCCACCCCCGCCACTGGGGATTGAGCCTGAAACCTGGGCATGTGCCCTGACTGGGACTCGAACCCATGACTTCCTGGTTCATAAGGGGATGCTCAACTACTGAGCCATACAGACCAGGCTACCACCATAAAGGCTTAATCTTGGAGGACGTCCAGTCACATTGGACATTAAGTCTTCAGCGTATGAATTTTCAGTTTAATCCCCAGCAGTAGCACTAAAATGTGTAGGTCTTATTTTTCTTCAAAGAGGAAGCTCTCAAGAGATGTTCTTATCCAGCCCAGCATCCGAAATCCTGTGCTTTCAACCCTGTGGCTGGCGTGTTCACAACATTCTGTCACCCATGTCATTGCCCAGAGGTCCCAAAGGGCTCCCACTTCCCGTTGGCCAGCCAATCCATGCAGACCCCTCTAGGCATCAACCACAAATCCGAAATTCCACCAACAGGGACCAGCCCCTGCAGGGCACTGCTGCTGTCTTCAGGTGAGAAAATGCAGAATTCCTTTCTGAGTGTTCCAAAGGCAGGGAGCTGTCACATGGCCAGGTCATGAGATTTATCATCATAAATCCTTAACCTTCACATCACCAGTGGGCTTCTTGGAGTCCTGTATTATTTTATGGCCAGACAGGAGACTTCCCAAGACCCTTATTACAGCTTTAAAAAGTTGGAAGGCTGATTCTGTGTGAAATAAAGTTACCTGGCTCACCAGCATTGCCCTTTCCTGGAATGCAGAGTAACTTCCCACTGGTGCCAGCGTGCCCAGAGAATCAGCAGGCATCAGAGAAGAGTGCCCTAGGCCACCACTGAGGCTCAGCTCAAACCTCAACTGTCCGGCCTTCTACCATAGCAGTGGGTTGAGCTCATCATCTATACTATAGATTCTATAGGCTCACATGCTGCAGCTTTGAGAGCAGCTGACCTCTCTCCCTTCTCTGTTGGCTTGGGAACCCCAAGATAGGCAGCGGGTGGAAATCAAGGTGGGGGGGCGGGGCGCTGGTGGAGCTTATGTTGGGTCCCAGTCAGAAGTGAGCCGCAACATCTACGGAGGCTGAGGCTAGTGAGCACCAGTCCCAGGATAAAGGACCGCTGACACATGCTCAGCTCTATGGCATCATTTTAAAGAAAGGGGCCTCCCTCACTGACCATCAATATCCTCAAACTACTGTAAAACCTGCTCACTTTCTCTTTAATAAACTCCCTTGGGAGGTACCAGCAACTGGCCTGTAGTTCCTCACAGCCAAACTCCCAGGCCAATTGGCCAGGCCCACACCTGGCCCTTGCCTAGCCCCAGGAACATGGCTGGGGATCAGGAAGGACTATTATTAGCTCACAAAACAGAAAGTCTGTAACTCCTCAGAGAATTTGTCAGACCACAAGTTCCTTCTACCTTCCACTCTGTCATTGCCGGCAAATCAGATTTATCTACCACTGGGTGTCAAAATGACTACAGTGGTTTGCTACTAGTTACAGTAATGTGGTTTCTATAACAAAAAATTTGGTGCAATATTTTGTATTCTCAAAAAGGAAGTATTTCTCTGTTGTCCACCATAGTTCAATGAGGGTTGGTGGAAGAAAGTTTTTCCCTCTCTGTCACTCAAGAGCCCAGGCCCCTTCCACCTGTGGCTCTGCCCCCCTCCAAGTCCTCAGAGTTCTCTTCACCTCTGGTACACACATCATGTAGAGAAATTCTGGGGTTGTGTTTGTTGAGGACTGAGCTCAGGCTCTTGTGTTAGAGGCTGTTCTTATCTGAAGTGAGCGTGAGGGCAGGAACTGCAGCAGCGAGGAGCGAGGAGCAAGGCTCTGGACCATGGTCCGTGCTCCATTCTGCCCTCACCATCATCGGGACATCTCTCCACATGTCTCCACATCTCTGATGCTCAGTCTTCTTATGTGAAATACAATGTTAATAACAGAACTTACCTTGTGAGGTGTTTGTGATGCATAAGCCAGGCAACACCTGAGAAGTGCTCAGCACAGCACCTGCTGAGCAACAATGAATAGTAGTGACTCTCGTCCGTATTCTGAGCGTGGGAAGAGCAATGCCACGGTTCTACTTCGAGGTGATGCTTACAGCAGAGTGTATCCAGGCACTCACCTCAACACGGGGTCAGCCGGCTGGCATTCAAATCCCCTGGAGGTGGGCAAAGGGGGGAAATGGGAGCATCTCCAGTAATGTCAACATGAAAAATTTAAAATTAATAAAGAAATAAATCTGCCTGCCACCTACGGCTGTGTGGCTTTGAGCCAGTTCTTAGCTTCTCTGAGCCTCAGCTTTCTCATCTATAAAAGGAGAATAAAAGCAGCACTTGCCTCAGGGTGGCTGTGAGCATTAAATAAAATAACACAAGGGAAGCACTAGGGCAGACACATGGTAGGAACAAAATTATCATTACACGGCATTCTGCTCAGCCAAGTTTGGAGGACAAACATTACCTACTTATCTACATTTTTCCTTTTTAACCCACCACCCCATAACTTACCGATTACCTGATGCTCCCTCCAGATGTTTGCAGCTGGCGGGATCATGCAAGAAGTTGCATTGCTCCAAGGGCAACGGGGGCCCAGAGGCCTTCAGGTCTGAGCGGGGCAGGAGGAAGGAGAGAACTGGAGTGTGGGGTGCCTAGTTCTTCTCCCCAGGAGTTACAAATTAGCGCCCTTCGCTTGCTCACCACACCTCCTTGGAAACTAAATCCACAGCCTCTGTTTAGACCCTATATATTGTTTGGCTGAAGCTGGGGCTTCTTCACTCTGATAAAGAGAGCCTTGTAATAGCATCCCAGCACAACAAGGCATGGGAGCAGAGCCACAGGCTCTGCAGGTGTCGGGTTCCGGGCCGCTGAGATGGGAGCTGGAGCTGGTCACACCCTGGGCTCCTGGGAGTGACAAAGGCTCCAAGGCTCCCATGGGAAGGAGCCCTGTGCTCCTCTAGAGTCTGAGAGAGCTGTGGGAGGGGAGCGGGGAGAGAAGTAGGAGGTGGTGTGAGGCAGAGGGCTCAGGGCTCAGGGGGAGGGATGGAGGGCCAGGAGGCGCAGGGCAGGGACAGCTCAGGCTTCTCCTGAGTGCTCTCAGCGCTCCCGGCCCCCAGGGGCGGCCGCCTCTGCTCTTCTGTCTCCATCCCACCAGGCTGTGTCCTCGCTGCCGGAAATAAAGGGTGATGAAACGTTCCCAATCCGTCCAGGCCTGCACACCCCGGCGAGGGGCTGCTTGCTTCCCCGGGTTTGCCCTCTGATGTCTGCAGAGGTCTTTGCCATTTGCCATTAACATGCGTGGGCTGGCTCCTGCTCTGAGTCGGGTTCGGGTGGTGGGGGATACGGAGATGAATAAGACACAGCCACTGCCCTTGGGGAACTCTCGTGTCAGCGGGAAGATGGTGTGCGCTCCCACAAGAAGAGTTCAGTAACTGTGGCTGTGACGCCGCCTGCCTGCCTGGAGCCGCCCCGTGTGGAACCTCACGTTCAATTAGCGGTCATTGCTCAAGTGCGACTACGAGCCAAGGACGCTGTGGATCCAGGTCTGGAATAAAACAGTGAATCACACCATGGCCCCTGCTCCTTGGAGCTTGTACACCCTGAGGTGGTTGTGGAGGGAGATGGCCTGGAAGTCAGTCAACGGGCTGTGGAATAGCTGGGGGGAACAGCATGCCCAGCGGAGAGGACAGGCCACCATTGCAGGGCAAGCGCCTGAGAGCAGCTCTGAGTGGGTGAGGGAAGGGAAAGAGTGAGGCCAGAGGCCCCAGAGGCCCCGGAAGTGAGAGGCCCCGAGGTGTGTTTGTCCAAGGACCAGCAGAGGCCAGCGGGGCAGCAGAGCGAGAGGGGTGGTGGGAAATGGGATCTAGGGGCCAGGAGGGAGTTGGGTTTAATTCTGAGCACAGTGGGAAATCTGGGAGGATTTCAAAGCGGAAGAGTAGTATGTTTTCAAGGAATGGCTGTGGCCAGTGTGAGGGATGGTCTTCGGGAACAAGAGGACACTGGCCGCTGGGACAAGCCAGGCGGCACTGTTACCACTGCCGTGTAGATGGGAGGAGCTGAGGCTTGACGCCAAAACTCACCTGTGGTCTCGGCCCAGTAAGTGGAATGATGAGAGGACAAAGCCAGGATGTTGGGGCTCCATGATCTCTGCCTTCAACCCTGTGATCCCAGCCTCCTAGGTACCCAGAGGAAAGGCAGAATGTCATCTTCTTGGTCACGGCGCCAGCCTCGCACCTGGCGGTTTGGAAGAGGGACTGACCTCTGTGATGGGCAAATCAGCAAAGGCTGCATACTGGAAGTGACTGCGTGTTGGACCTTCAAGGCAGGGGTACGTTTGGTAGAAAGAAGAGGGTGGACCTCGCCATAAACAATAGCGCAGCAAAGGCTTGGAGATGGGAGAGAGGACGCTGCGGCTGGGGAAGGCCAGGACGCGGGACCCTCGCAAAGAGGTGTGGGCTGGAGGCTGAGTCGGTAGCTAGACCATCATTGGTGTAAAATGCTGGTGGGAGAGTCGTTGATAAAGAGCCATTGAAGGTGCTCAGCCTGCTGGACTGTGCTGACTACAGAGGAGGCACTGGGAGTCCTGCAGGGCCACGGAGAGCCGGGCTTCCACACCTTCGCCCCGTCAAACCCCACCAGGACAGGGCTGGGCACCAGAACAGTGCTGAGCACCAGGACAGGGCTGGGCACCAGGACAGAGCTGGGCACCAGGACAGGGCTGGGCACCAGGACAGAGCTGGGCACCAGGACAGGGCTGGGCACCAGGACAGAGCTGGGCACCAGGACAGGGCTGGGCACCAGGACAGGGCTGGGCACCAGGACAGGGCTCAGCACCAGGACAGGGCTGGGCACCAGGACAGAGCTGGGCACCAGGACAGGGCTTAGTACCAGGACAGGGCTGGGCACAAGGACAGGGCTGGGCACAAGGACAGAGCTGGGCACCAGGACAGGGCTGGGCACCAGGACAGAGCTGGGCACCAGGACAGGGCTGGGCACTAGGACAGGGCTCAGCACCAGGACAGGGCTGGGCACCAGGACAGAGCTGGGCACCAGGACAGGGCTGGGCACCAGGACAGGGCTGGGCACTAGGACAGGGCTCAGCACCAGGACAGGGCTGGGCACCAGGACAGAGCTGGGCACCAGGACAGGGCTCGGCACCAGGACAGGACTGGGCACCAGGACAGGGCTGGGCACCAGGACAGGGGTGGGCACCAGGACAGGGCTGGGCAGCGCTCGGTGTGGGCTCCAGTGGACCAGGAGACCAGGACAAAGGTGAGGGAAGTCGCAGAAGCAGGGGAGACAGAACAGAGATCGTTGCTTATAAAGATGTGATCCACTTGGCTTTGGACCTTCTGAAATAAAATGCGGAGGAGCTTACTTCACTGGCGCTCTCACAGCATTTACAATCGACCAGGTCTAATTCTACGTGCTTAACAAATATCGACACGTATAATGCTCATAATCCTCGGAGGGAGGCCTGCTGTTACCACCCTTGTTGTGCAGACAGGAAAACTGAGAAACATGGAGGCTAAGCAAACTGCCAGCGTCCCGTGGCGAGGGAGACCCCGGGCTCGAACCCGGAATTCTGGCCCCTGAATTCCCTTTAAACAACCAGGTGACAATATCATTCTTGTGCATGCCCACATCAAGCCAATCATCTGCAAATGGCTGAGTTTGAAAAAAAAAAAAAGTAAAGACTCCGATTGTCCCCGAGCCTCGGCTGCATTCAGACCTCTAGGTTTCCTCAGCTCTGGGTACTGCTGAGAGCCAGCAAACCCAAGGCTCCTACTCGGTCCTCCGGGGGCCTGTCCACCCCGAGGACCAGAGCCCATGGCCACATCCGGTCCACCCTGCATTGCTCGCACCCATAGAAGCACCTGGACCTCGTTCTGCTCCGTAAACATTGTGGTCGCCTGCGGTCTGTCACAGCGGGCGGAGGTGCCCCATGCCGGACCCTGTCCTCTCACCCTGCAGCGGGTGATCCAGAGCCGAGTCTGGAGTCAGACTGCCGGGGTTTGAATTCCGGCTCCGCCACGCGTTAGCTACGTGACCACCAGCAAGTGCTTACCCTCTCTGGGCTTCCGTCTTCCGTACACAGAACGTGGATGGTAACGGTAACGACCGCATAGCATTGCCGCATGGAGCAAACGATGAGGCATAGGTCAAGCGCCGAAAACAGGACTGGCCCATGGCAGAGACAACGTGTTCGCTGTTCCACCAGGAGACTCTCTGACCATCACCACCCCCGCGGCTGGGATGTGCAGATGGGCTGCCTTTCCCCAGCCAGCCCTGACTCTCCCTGTGGCCTTCTCAGCCGGCCCCTGCCAGAGGCCACCCAAGCCCTCCCCTTGCAGGACCAGCATGACTAAGTGCTCTCTTGATGGAACCCACGCCACCCTGCTCCCTGGCGTCATTCTCATCTAAATCATGAGCACCAGACGTCTCCTGGGCCTTCCCACCGCAGGGTGGAGTGTCAGCAGGGAGTGGGTCTAAGAAGAAAGGCTCCCACAGCAGCCCTGCGCGCTGGCCCCGCGTACTCTGTCCGCGGCCACCTGTGCTCCCGGGGCTGTCGCAGAGTCGTCCCTGCGCTGTTGCCCTGAGGCAGACATTCAGTGCTGCAGCTGCACCCACTGCCCCCTGCCCCCTGCCCCCCCTGCCCCTGGGGACTCAGCCAGGGGAACCTACAGAATTCTGGCTTACAGGCCTGGGGCTCTTAAATGCCACTGGTCGCTGGATGCTGTGGGGGTTAATTGTAAGTGTCAACTTGGCGAGCCTATAGCACCCAGTTGTGCAATCAAATACAGGTCCCGGGGTTCTGCGAGGGTCCTTTGCAAACATGCTCTGCGCCCCCAGCCAGCTGGCTGAGCGAAGGAGGTTGCCCCGGTAACAGCGGCTCTGCCCATCAGGTGAGCGCCTGGAGAGCAGAAACGGAGGAGGCTTCCAGGGAAGGAGAAATCTGCCTCAGGACTCAAACATCAACTCCTGCCTGACTGTCTGGGCTGCCAGCCCCATACATAAGTCTCTTAACTCTCTCTCTCTCTCTCTCCTTCTCCCTAACACATAGTGATAGTTTCTAACCTCCCAGGGACACTGAGGCGGCTCAGGCATCTAGGCACCAGGAGAAAATTGAGGCAGGCTCTTGGCTATCAAATAACAGGAAGAGAAAATGAGAAAGGAGGGAAGAGAGCAAGGGAGGGAGGGAGAGAAGGAGCTAGAGAAAAAGCTTTTTAAAAAGGAAGGGAAAGGAGAGAGGCCACGAAGAAGGAGGGAGGGAGGGAGGACGTAAATTGGTTTCTATGTATTTTTTATCCTAACGCCCTGCAGATGGGCTTTCAGAGGCCAGCCCGCCCTCTGTGAGTTCTGTATATCAGACTAGCTGGCAGCCTATTGGCCTGGTCCTGCCTCTGGGCCGGGCAGTGGGCAGCCGTAGCCTAGAGAATGTGATCCCCATTGCAGTGGAAGACTCAGAACTACCTGTCCAACTTCGCTCCTCACAAATGAGGAAACTGAGGTCCAGACGGAGGCCCAGAGACAGAGAGTGATCTGGCTAACGTCACCCAGGAAGGGAGGGGCCAGGCTCAGGTCAGACCCAGGTGTCCTCTCTTCTTTCCACAGGATGGAGTGGACCCTCCCCTCAGCCTCCCTCCAGCCAATTCTGACCTTCCTGTTTGCCTCACACCCACAGTCAGAGAGCAAGTGCCCCTCAGCCTCAGCGAGACCTCAGCCATCAAACCCGGGCGAGGGGAGCCCTGGGCTGAGGCGGGCGCAGGGGAGGCTGGGTGGATGTGGCTGCCCGCCACTCAGAAATTGACAGCAGCTCAGCCGCTTGCATGCTGCACTACACCCAACGTGCAGGGACTGAAAATCACCCAGCTGCTGTGCAGGAGCCGCCGCTTAATAAGATTAGGAGGAGTTGAGAACACTTGTTACATCCAGGCAATGATAGGAAAAGCTCACCATGGGGCTGAGGATTTGCCGTGGGTTTGCAATCAGCAAGTAAGGGGATGGGTTCTGAGGACACAGAAGCCAGCGCCCGGCTCTAGCCAGGTCAAGGCCAGATCTACTACTCTTAGGAGAAAAGCCAGCTGCCCTTTATATATAAGACCCCACTGGCACTAGTTACAGACCACATTATTTACATTAGGAAAATCTTCCTCTAGATAGATCTGGTCTATCGAGCCCTGAGCCCAAAAAGTATTTAGTGTTTGAATCCACAGGGTGGTAATCTGAATAAATCATATCAGATGGAAGTTCATTAACTTGGGTCAGAAAGAGGAGAGAACAGTAAGAATCTGTTCTCTCCTCTGAGGATGATACCAGCTGTGACGTGGCCCACCAGGGCATCCCGGGGACTGTGCGTGACTCTGGCTTAATTGGGCATTAGCATTCATAGATGTCCAACAGACCATGTTGCCTGTGGGAAGCAGAACTCTAAGTGACAATGAAAACACTCGGGCGAGTAGTCTTGGTGTGCTAAGGAATGAAAAGAATGCTCAGATAGCCAAAGCATGGAGGGATTATGGGAAAAGGAGAATCGGATAAGGAGGGAGGGGACAGGGTCCACAGAACCTTGAATTAAACATGGGATTTGGAGTATATTAAATGCACAGGGGTAGTCAGGGTTTTAGGCAGGGAGTGGCATGAATTGGTTTATATTTTTAAAAGATCACTCTGGCTGTGAGGTGGAGAATAGATTGCAGGAGGGGTGGGTAAGAATTAAAGCAGGGACCCCCGCTGGAAGGACATTGCAGTAGTTCAGGATGGAGATGATGTTGGCTTTGACTAAGAGGATCAAAGTGGAGATGGAAAGAGGTGGATGGATGAGTGAATATTTGGATGGATAGATGATGAATGGATGGGTAGATGAGTGATAATTGCATAGATGGATGGATAGATGAACAGATGATGGATGGAAGGATGGATGATTCAATGACAGGGCATGAACAGTTTGACCCTTGTCCTTGATTTCTTGCTGCTTGAACCCAGAGAGATATTGATTTTCTGTAAGAAGCTCATTGGCTCTTTGAGATTTTCTGAGTCAATAGAGAGTGAGTGAAGAATGATAAGCAGTAGGCTGTTGGTGTTTATGAAGAATGCATCCTGTGCCACCCGCAGTTTCAATGAAGAGCCTCAAATCTGTGGAGGAAAGCGAAGGCCTGTGAACATACAGTGGGGGACGCTGGGGTGGGACTAGAGGCCCACCTTGCTGACCCTGCCCTGGTCAGGGTCCTCGCTCCACTGCCTGTGTCTGTGGCTATGCTGCTGTGTGCCCTTTCCCCCTAAGGAGAGAAGCCGGGGCCATTTGCTTCTGCCATCAATCATGGTGACACCGAGCAAAGGAGCTGATGAAGTGACCACTGTGCATCGCCCACCCAGGGAGCAGCTGCATCCAGGAAAGAATGCCACGTGGGGCAAGGCAGGGCTGAGAGCAGGAAGACAAGACAGGTTCATGTGCATGCATGTATGTCTCCACCTAGAGGCAGGGAGGAGCCAACGCATCCAGAAAGGGACTCAGTTTGGTCATTTCAGAGTTCTGAGTCCACATCAATGAGAAGAAACAGGGGCAGAGAGGGGGTGAATGAATGATGGGACCAGAGCTGCTCCGTGTGGGCAGAGGGGGATATGAGTCAGGTGATGTGTGTGGGTGTGTCTCCCTCTATGTGTGTGTGTGTGCACCAGTGGGGGTGTGTATTTGTGCTTGCTTGTTTGTGTGAGAGAGACGTTTTGAGAGATATCTCAGAGGATTCCCATTCTATGGTGCCTGTGCAATTAAGGGAGGGAGAGGGGAAACGTCTCTGACATTTTGGAGTTCAGGTCCATATGGGTTTGTGGTGGTAGGAATCAGGGGACGGGAGAGAGACAGAGAATCCAAGTCAGAAAGACAGAGAAGAGAGTGAGTGAGTCGGTGGCACTGCCCAGCGCAGAGGCCCCCAGGATTGTGCTCGCCCGGGCCCTCTGATGCCCACGCATGCGCAAGAACCCTGCCTGGGTGTGGCGCCTCAGTCCGCTACATGACGAGAAACTGCTTAGAGAGGAACTTGTGTTTTTCGTACTGCAAAATCAGCTTGTCTCCGTTTCTGCCTTCTCTCCCTCGCAGCCTGCAAGAGGTGGTGGGTCCCGCAGCCCATCTCTGCTCTGGGGGGGGTGGGAGGCCTTTAGGTGCTCCAGGAAGGAGGGGGCGGGGAAGCAGAGCTTCTGTTAGATCAGCCTCAGGTTGTCCAAGAGAAAAATGGAGAAAATAACAAGAACAGCTCCCTGTCCCTCGCAGGTGACTCTGGAAGGGCCGTACATCTCTGCTCTCCAGAAGGTCCCCAAGGCAGGCTTTATGGAGGGGTGGCGGGGCGGCGTGTTCAGACGGAGGCCCAGGTTAAAAGCCCTGCTGAGGGAGGGAGGGAGGGCTGGCCGGCCGGCCATGCTATGGGCTTGGTCTGTTCTCAGTCAGAATCAAGGTGTGGACTTGAATTTCCATCAGACCAGCATGGCTGGACAATAGGGCATCCGGGCCTTAGGCTTCTCATTTTCACTTACCACAGTTTGGGGATTGTGTGAGAAATGCAGTGGTTTAGTGACAACATGAGCAGCAAGAACAGGCCCTGGGCCTCACAAGACCCCATCCCCAGAGACGCCAGGTGCTCACAACACACACTGAGGAAGGTCTTCCATTTGCAGGACTGGCGGGTGCTAGGCACAGAGGGAGCGCTGGCAAGGGGCTTCCAGGTGAGTGGGAGCAGCTCAGAGCGAGCCAGTGGGGTAGGTGATGCGGGCAGTGAAGGGGGTGGGGGAGCCATTATCTAATCAGTGAATGAGGAAAGGCCCGCCCACCAGGGAGGCGTCATTTGGACTCAAATCTGAAGGGAGGAGGGGGACGTGGAGGCCTGAAGGTCACCGGGAGAGCACAGATTTCTTTCTGAGCAGGACCCGGGCCAGTGAAGCATTTCAGAGGGAAGTGTCAGTATCCGGGTGCTGTGAGAAGATATGCTGGGGGGTCTGGCAGGAGCAGAAAGCAAAAGGTGCAGGGGGAGCCCAGTGCAGCTTCCAGGGAACAGCGGCGATGTCTTGGGGAGGGTGGCAGGACTGGACCTACGGCACATGGTCATCCCTGCCACCAGAATGGCCAAGTTTGAAAAGACTATTGATTCCGAATGGTGGCAAGGAAGTAGAGGCCTGAAACGCATGCATCGTGCTGGGAGCAGGGGCTGGTATACATAGTTTAAAGCCGCTTGTCAGTATCTTCTAAGACTCAACATACAGCGACCCTATGACTCAGGAAGCCGACTTCTGGGAACTTGGCCAATCGATATGCGTGCTTAAGCTCACCAGAGAAACTCGAGGCTTTGGGGCAGCCTGTTCCCGGGAGCCCCAACTGGAAAGCCCAGTGTCCCCTGCAGGAAAAAGACAAGTCAGTAAGCTGCTGAACCGCCAACAGTATGTGCAGCTCACATAGGTCATGCTGAGCAGAACTCAGGGCAGAGTATACACTGTGAGTCCCTTCACGGGCGAGTCAAGAGCAGGTGACAAAGGCCAGCATAGTGGTCCCCTTAGGAGGACAGTCACCAGAAGGTTAAGTCTCTGGCTTGAGCAATTGGGTGGATGGTGTCAGGAATCGGATGCTGGATATCTAGGTGGGCACATCCTGTCACCAAGGTCTTTGCCATCACTTGTCATTTACTGAGGTCTGGGGTGAAGGAAACACCAGGGCTCCCAGCAGGTGAGCAGGCCCAGTACAAAGGAAGCCAGGCCCTTGGGGGGCTGCACCTCGGCCACCAGTCCCACCCCCAGAGGACAGAGCTCCAGTCCCAGCACAGCAGAGCCTCCGCCTTACAAAGGGGTGGGAGACACTGGCCACTGGGGCCGGGAGCTGGGCTCTGTCCTGTGCAGCAGGGCCTGGGATGAGACACAGAGGAAGCTGTGACAGAGCGAGGTGCCGCAGGTCCCCTGTCGTTGACCTAGAGACAGAGAACTTACTCCCAGTCTCCCTTGCTGTTACGCTGAGGGCACTGCTGATCCTGCCAGCCGACCATGGCTGAGTGAGATGTGCACCACCAGCTGGGCCCCTAATCTCTCGGGAGATACTTCACGCTCCTTGTTCAGAGCATAGGGACCTCCTGTAGCTGCAGAACCCCATGGGGAAGGCAGGACCTTGAGATGGAAGAAACTGGATTGCTCAGTTATGACATGTAAGATTGCTGGCTCCATAGCTGATTGAGTTGTGACAAGAGTAAGAAATACACCGTGGTACTGAGCCTGTGAGATTGAGGGGTTGTTGCAGCAAATGGAGTGGGTCATCCCGACCATCACACCTATGTCCAGACAGGAGAGCAGGGCTGCCAGAGGAGGTGACCTGGGACCCTAAGGTCTGAGTAGCTCTGAGGAGCCCAGGGTGCAGCCAGCCAATGGGCAGATACAGATGGAACCCAGCCCTCATGATGGAAAGACCAAGAAATGACTGGGATGTAAAACCTCTGCCTTTGGGAGAGGAGTCTGGGAACTAGGCTGCACTTGTTTATGGACAATAGGGAACACAGCTGCGGCGGTGCTGCAACTTGGAGATGTAGAGAAACTCAGTGATTCATCCATCCATCCATCCATCCATCCATCCATCCATCCATCCATCCATCCATTCATCCATCCATCCATCTGTACATCCATCCATCTATTTATCCATCTGTCCATCCATCCATCCACCTATTCATCCATCTGTCCATCCATCCATCCATCTATTCATCCATTCATCTATTCATCCATCTGTCCATCTATCCATCTATTCATCCATCTGTCCATCTGTCCATCCATCCATCTATTCATCCATCTGTCCATCCATCCATCTATTCATCCATCCATCTATTCATCCATCTGTCCATCCACCCATATATTCATCCATCCATCCATTTATCTATTCATCCATCTGTCCATCCATCCATCTATTCATCCATCCATCTATTCATCCATCCATCCATCCATCCATCCATCCATCCATCCATCCATCTATTCATCCATCTGTCCATTCATCATCTATTCATCCATCCATCCATCTATCTGTGCATCTGTCCATCCAATACTTCCAATATCTGCTATGTGCTGAGCATTGTGCATGCAGAGGACAAATGGGCAGACATGGTTCCTGCCTTCTTGGAGCTCAAAGGTTAGTGAAAGGAGGGGGTAGCTACCACCTTACTTTCAGGTTGACTCTTCAGAGAGAGGAATAGATACCTTGCTGCCTCCCTTACGCAGAAGCCCCACCTTGGCTACTCTTTGGTGCCGCCCAAGTTGCCCTGAGCAACTAGGGAAGGAAGCATATTTAAGGTCAGCGGGCAGGCAGGAGGAGATGCTGGAATGGCCACTCAGAGGACAAGGTCACAGCCTGAGAGGCTGCTCCTGCCGGCTTCTCCTGTTGCCTTAATAGTCCCTAACCACACCCCTAGGGGCAGGTAACATTGCACAGCGTGTGAGCTTGCTCTGCTCCAGTGAGAGCCGCCTCCTGAGCCCAGCTCAAGGAAGGGGCAGTCATTCTAAGTGGAAGCAATTGTCAGCGTATATGGAAGCTGCTTTGGGGACAGTGGGCAGATGGAATGACGACAATCCTCTGAGTTGGGCCAGTTTTCTCTTAAGCATTTCCTCCCTGAGCTGCCTGTACAGTCTCACCAGTGCTGGGAGCCCTGTGGGTGAGAGCCAGGGGCGGCCCCACCCAAATTTATCAGCATTAGTATCGCTCCATTATAAATAGTAATAGTAATGATAAAAGGTATTAATGATAATAACAAAAAGCCATTTATTGAGGTCCTTCTACCACCAGTCACTGTATATTATTTCCTTTAACTTTGTGCTCAGCAATGGCCATTCCCAGCTGTTGACACCGTGAAACACCGGGAACAAGGCCACCCAAGCAGCACATCGATTACTTAGGTACCATCAGTATCTCCATTGTGCAAAGAAGCTGAGGTCCAGAAAGGCTGGCTAGCCTGCCAAAGGGCAAACAGCCAAGGACATGGTGGAGCAGGCGTTGAGCCCAGCAGCTGGCTTCAGAGTCCACGCTGCTATATGCTGACAGGAGCACGCTAGTCTAGAATCCCATGGTGCCAAAGGCAGCGCCATGGCAAGGCCGGGAATGCCACGGAGACTGGAAGTCCATGCTGTGTAGGTGGGAGGGTCTCCTGGGTTTCTGAACGCCTGGGCTCTGCTCTCTGCTTCTGGAAGACTCACCCACATGAGCACTTGCACAATGAGCTTGGTCGGCAGCTGCAGCAGTGTGATCACTGGCTAGCTGGTCAGTGCCAGGAGGGCTGCACTGGCCAGGTGAGCCTGGGGCACCCCCTGAGGCAGCCTTCCTTTTGGAAAAGGAGCACTACACATTTGTTTGTGCTTTGGAGCAAGCAAAGCAAAAAAAAAAACAAACAAAAAAACTAAGTCCTGGCAGGCAAGAAAAGCAGACCTATTATCCCCTTGTCTGTGGGAGTGTTGTTCCCATGCTATAGATGAAGACAGTGGACTTTCGAAGGCCAGGTCCTTTGTGAGCTCAAGGTCACAGGCTACAGAGGGATGCACCCAACAGTCTCTGTGGTCCAAAATCTGAACTGTTAACCAGCAGACGCTGGGTCCCAGCAGCAAACGCCTTCCCATTGTGGGCCCATCCCCAGCGCCATCCCACTGCATCCTCAGGGCTGTCATCATACCAGGCACATAGTGGGTACTTAGTAAGTGTTCACTGAATGAATGGGTGGGTGGCTTGCTTCCTCAAGATACAGTGGTGACTTAGACGTGACACCAGTATAGCAGGGCCACTCTAACTAGGGCCCAGGCAAAACCCTGAATTTTGTGCAGGTATCTGGAAGGGTAAGGACACGTGGACTTCCCTGAAGTAGCTCTAGAATCCTCTCTTTCATTAACATACCCTTTTTACTGAGAATCAGCTGTGCTGACCCAACACACATCGTCTAACTGAATTCCCTTTATAGCCTTGGGAGGCACATCTTAGCCCCGTTTTGCAAATGAGAAACCACGGCCCAGAGGGGTTAAGTACCTTGCCCCAGTTCATGCAGGGACTTAGCGGCAGACCTGGGATCTGACTATAACCTGCGGGCTGCTGGTTTCCGGCAAGGGTGGTCCTCTCAGATTGTCCAGATGAGTCCAAGAGCTTGCAGCTTCAGGGAGCCAGACCAGACACAGCTCCCCTCCCCTCTCCTGGTGAACCTGCCATTTCCAGCGAATTCCACCTTCCCCGCCCCCAGTAGAGGGAGAAGCCAGCAGAGAGATCTCGCTTGGCTCATCGCGAAGCTTCAGATAGAAAGCTAGTTAACAATTCATCTAAAAGAAGCAGCGTATTCCAAGCATATCCAAATTAATATTTATAGAGGGAATGCTTGCTCAGACCCAATTATTCGGAGGGCCTGGAAGCCGGCACAAGTGATGCGTGGAGGAAGGGAAGGAGCGGCCGCCAGGAGCCGGGGAGCAGGGGCTGGGGTACAGCCTGGTGTCTGTGGGGTGAGGACATTTGACAGTGAACAGGGAACTCCTCCCAGCCCCTGGCATTTGCAGGTGGGCACGGAGCAGTTTCCATGGCACTCTTCAGCACAGAACCTGGGCAGAGCGCGTCTTGGCGGAGGTCACCATCCCAAAGGCCTGCAGGTGGGCGGTGGGGGAAACTCGTAGATGGCCAGCCAGGACCTGGGCACTCCGGACCAGGCACCACCCTTTCCCGCCTGCCGTTTGTTACTGCCAGTGCAGACGGTGCCCATGCCTGGGAAGCCAGAGTTTTTGTATAGAAAACTCAGATTTTAATATGAAATCTCCATGGCAACTAATTCACATGTTTAAGTAGTGAGAGGGTCAACAGAGCAGGTCTGCATTATTTTTGGCCCTTGTGTTACCTTGTTCTAACCCCTGGACTGGAGGCTGGAATCTGAGATTATTTCCAGGAGCTTTGATTAAATCCTGCCGGTTTTGCCTTATAGATTTCTCCCAGTGCTGGCTTAAAACCAATCCATCTGTGATGGCATTTCTCCAGGTTCTAGCAGGCACAGCCCATCGCAACCCTGGGACCTGGAGTCCCATTAGAAGTCCCAATCCACCACTGAAAGGAGCAAGAACTAGTCTCAGTCATTATTCCTGAGGCCTCATTATCACCACCAGAACTGTCTCCCCCAGCCCTCCCCCTCCCCGCCCATGGATCCCCACTGCTGGGTCTCTGGTCTCTGTCTCTCCCCTCCTCTTTGTCATCTGCATCGCATCCTTTTTCTTCCCCTCAAAAGCTCCCCGTTGCCTTACCCAAAAGGTCAGCCTCCTCAGAATCGCATTCAAGGCCCTGTATGATCTGACCATGCCCCTGTCTCTCCTGCCTCATCTCCCCCCAGGGGCAGCCTCAAATTCTTTAACGGTGCTGGGTCTCTTTGGGGAGCAGCAGAAAGCAGCTCTGAGTGACTAAAGCAGAGTGGGAACTGCAGATGCTGTCCTGACTCTGTCACTCACTGGCACTTGCCTGGGTCACGGCTGGTCCACAGGCCCAGTGCAACCTCTTCTCAGTACAACAGCCAGAGTAAGGTTTGAACCTGAGTGAGTCCATGTCCTTCCACTGCTTGGAGTCCTCCAGGACTTCCCCTTGCATTGAGAATAAAGACGTAATTGTCATCACGGTTTTAGCAATAACTAACATTTATCAAGCAGTATGTACCAGGAACTTCTTTGTGTGTTTTTTTGTTTGCTTGTTTTGTGTGTTTTTTTTAAAAATATATTTTATTGATTTTTACAGACAGGAAGGGAGAGGGATAGAGAGTTAGAAACATCGATGAGAGAGAAACATCAATCAGCTGCCTCCTGCACACCCCCTACTGGGGATGTGCCCGCAACCAAGGTACATGCCCTTGACCAGAGTCGAACCTGGGACCCTTCAGTCCGAAGGCCGATGCTCTATCCACTGAACCAAACCAGTTAGAGCGGAACTTCTTTGTTTTTTAATCCTCACCTGATGATATGTTTTTAGGAAGGGAGAGAGAGGGGAGGGAGAGATATGAGGGAGATATATGGATCGGTTGCCTCCCAAACACACCCCGACTGTGGATCGAACCTACAACCCAGGTATGTGGCCTGACTGGGAATCTAACTCACAACCTTTTGGTGTATGCGATGGCCCTCCAACCAACTGAGCCAACCAGACAGGCATGTGCCAGGCACTTTTCTAACCCTTGACATATATTAACGTGTCACAGCAATCTGTGGGGTGGGTTTTATTATTGGCCCCATTTAACCGATGGGGATGCTGAGGACTAGAGGTCAAGTAGCTTGACCAACGGCACACATTGGAGGGGACAGGCTGACATGAGAGCCCCTGTTCTCCGCCACTGCTGCACCCATGTTGGCTGTGGTCTCCTCCTTGTTCGCCGTACTCCGTCTCAGTACTCTTACCTCTGCTCTTCTTCCAACCTTCCCCAGGTGCTCCCACCTTGGCCTCTGCTCCTGCTACCCTCTCCCCCCCCCCCCCCACCCCGCCGCCCTCCTCCTGGAGCACCTTTGTCAGATCTGCATGGCTCCTTACGTCACCTACCAAAAGGCTGCCCTGGCCATCCTACCAAAACCAACACCTTCCCTCCTGGCCACGTGATTCCCTAAACTGCGATGGTTTTCTCCAAAGCTCTACATCCATGGAGGCAGGAGGAACCTTTGCAAAGGGCCGGGACCAGGGAGCTTGGGGAGGTCCTTGCAGCAGGCGCCGATGGGGTCGCTTCCGTCCCTGGATGATCACCTCCCACCATTTTCCATCTTTGTTAGAAATGCCATGGAGAGAGATCCTTGTTGGCAGAGACTTGGTTACATGCCCAATTCTTGGCTAAAGGAGAGCTGGGCACTTTATCACAACCAGGGTGGCTGCCAGCCCGTGTGGCACCTTGGTTCAAGTTGGGGGGAAATGTCCCTTCTTTACGATACAGTCCACCACCATTGTGGTTGGTGAACAGAACCAGGGCTTGATTTTAACCAGCCTTGAGCAGGTACCCTCCATGGCCACATGTGGCTGCCTAGCCGGGGTAGGGAGCAACTCCTCAAATATAACCGAGGACCGTCATTGAAGAAGCGAGGGCGCATGGTCACTGGCCAGAAACAAACCCACTGGTGTTCCAGGGCTCTCAGGAGCAGCCCTCCTCTCAGACGCTCCTCACAGCCACCAAGGGACCGGCGGGTTCTCACTTGACCTTAACGTGCACTGTTTCCATGCCCTTGTTCCAACTGCCGCCTTTTCCTGGAATGCATGTAAACACCACACACATGTGCGTGGGCACACACACACACACACACACCATCCTTTGCTGTAATAGTTCCTGCTCACATCTTCAAAAATATATACCTCCCCAGCCGGGTGGCTCAGTTGGTTGGAGTGTTGTCCAACAAAAAGGTTTCAGGTTCGATTTCTGGTCAGGCCACATACTGAGGCTGAGGGCTTGATTCCCAGTTGGGGTGCATATGAGAGGCAACTGATGTTTCTCTCTCACCTCTCTCTCTCTCTCTCTCTCTCTCTCTCTCTCTCTCTCTCCCTCTCCCTCCCTCTCTCTCTAAAATAAAAATAAATAAAAATACCTGACCTCCACTGGCCCTACCCTACGCTTTCTGATGACTGCACATCCCACAAGTCACGGTTGTCACCAAGTCTGCAGTCCATCCCATTGGACGATGAGCGACCTGAAGACAGGGGCTGGGCCAGTTTCACAATCAACCGACAACCTAGAGACCCTGCCCTAAACCCAGGTTGATGGTTTCCTTCCATCCATGTCCTGCCAACACTACCTCTCAGCTTGGGTGGACTCAGGATTTCAGTTCTGTCGCCATCTCAGTTTCTACAGCCCAGAAACCACACTTCTACTTTATTCTGAAAATCTCTGTTACCCAGACATCTTGAAGTTCAGATCTCCCAGTTTTTAGTCAGGACTGTCCAGAGAAACCAGACCGAAAGGAGACAGGAGATTAGGAGGTTGGCTGTAGGAATTGTGACGATGGAGGCTGAGGAGGCCCGTATGCCATCTGCCAGTGAAAGGCCCCGAAAGCCGGTGGGGTGACTCAGCCCATGTCCCCGGCCTGAGAGCTGATGGCTGAGAGCAGGGGAGGACGGTGGCCCAGCGTGGGGAGAGAAACCATCTGTTCTTCCTTCACCTTTTTGCTCTTTTGGGCCCTCAGTGGAGTGGATGGCACCCACCCACCCTGGTGCAGGGTCTCCTTCTCTCAGTCTCCTAATTCAAATACCCAGCTCCTCCAGAGATGCCCTTGCAGACACGCCCAGACACACCCAGACACACTGTTTCCCCAGCCACCCGGCGCCCTTCGCCCAGCCATGAGGACACCTAACATTAACTGTGGCAGCCTGGATGCCATCCCGGCACGCAGTGAGCTGCTCTGTTTGTTGGTGTTTGTTGTCTTGTATCCCTTGGACTTTGGAAAGTAAATCCGTGTCTGTGCCTCTTCCTGAGACAATCAGGCCGCCACCCACTTTGGTTCCATTAAAGTTCCTGAATCACAGCATCTCCGCTTTCCCTGCAGCTTAAGCTCTACCCTCAGAGGGAGCCTCCGACACTCTCCCCGCTTTCACGCCCCAGGCCCGAGGGCTGCTGGCACTCCCAGCCCTGCCCTGCCTTCCAGGAGGAAAGCAGGCCGACTTGGGTGGGAAGGACAGTGCAGGCAGGGTCTGAGCGAGCTGGCACTCAGGGTCTGAGCGAGCTGGCACGCAGTTTCTCCTGGCTGTGCTGCAGACAGACGAGGGAGGGCTTCGCAGCGAGCTCCCGTCTCTGCTCGGTGGCAGCAGCTGTTCCTAAGCCCGCGGAGCAATGGTGTGTGTCTGGGCTGAAGAGAACGGAGGTTGTTTAAATTGGTTTCCATCCCCTCTGAAACCAATAAGTGCTCCTCCACTGCTTGGCACAATTGAGTTTCGGAGTGGTGCCCCAATGGGGTGTCAAATCAAATCTTAATCCCGTCAACGTCTGGCCCTGTGAGTCCCCAGGAGCAGGCACAGGGCCAAGTGAGGAGAGGGGGGTCCTGTTGCACCAGCCCATGCATGGGCCATGCTGCATGCCTCCTTCCATCTCCAGGAGAAAGGCCACAGGCCAGCACATGCCTGGGCCTGAGAGAGGCCCTGCAGGTCTCACAGGGCCAGGAGCAGTACTTCCGGGTCTCACCTTACGATGAGGTTTAACAAGGCAGACAGTGGTCAGAGGTGTTATAATAATGTTATGGTCATAAGGAAACCCCTCTAACGTATGAAATAATTATTGTGTGAAATGTTTGCTGAGTGGAAACCCCAATACTCTATAACTTCCAAAATTAATGAACACCCCACTATCTTGATGTGAAAGCCCTGAGCCCTTTAAGTGTAGATGCCCTGCTCTTAGGCACACCCTCTGGCCCACACTGATGACACCAATTGTTTACTACGGTCTATATAAGCCTGGGACCTTCTTCAGTTGACATCTCCTGCCCATTAAGAGGAGGACTCCACGTCGCTCCATGAGAAGCCCCTGACTGCTCTGCTGTGTGAGCCTGAACCAACTGCGGCTGCCTGCCTGTCTCTGTTTTCTTCGTCTGTCCTTCCGTGTGCATCGCCTTTGGCCTTTGCTGGTGCCCAGGACTCACTAGGAATAGGTAAGTAAACCCTGTGTGATTACATACTAATTCTGTCTTGTGTGTCTTGTGTTCCAGTTCGGCTCAGCTGTCTAGACATTGAAGTACCAGGGGATAGGCCGTTATTGCTGACTCCTGGTCACCTGCGTTTGTCCCACTAAGTCTAGACATAATTGGGGCATAATTGGGACAAGAGGGCATAAGGTTGCTGAAATTATGGATGGAGGTCTGGTGGATTTTGTTAATCATCAAGTAGCTAGGCACTATGCTAGACCCTGGGGCAAAACCAGTGAATAAGATGCTGAAGATCCCTGCCCTCAGGGGGCTGATGTTCCAGACACGGTCTCCCTCCAACTTGCTCTGGAACAGCCCAGGTCCCGGGAGATGAAGCAGGGCTCCAAGAGACGCCACAGGGCAGGAAAGGAATCCCAGCTGCTCAGAGGGCCTGGAGAATTGGGCCTTGTCTTCATCGTGCGTTCTAACCTGACAGGCGCCTAGGTGCAGACCAGCTCCACGGATAAGAGGCCACCGCGCAAGTGCCCAGTGAAGTTTTCACACCTCGTCCCTCTCTGTGCTGCTCGGGATCTCGCTATCCCTCACGATGGCCTCTGTCGCCTGGATGAGTCCCAGTTCACCTCTGACTCAAGATCATGTACTTAATGGTGATACCAAATTTTTGGACTGGAACCCAGATTCTTTGTCCGCCGGAATGGAAGAATGAATCCACGGACAGAAAGTGGTATAGCAAAGGTGGGGATTTATTGAAGAACAGTACAGACTCCCACATGGGGAGAGGGAAGAGTCCCACAGAATGGACTCCCACGTAGGGAGGAAGATTCCCACTGGGTTCCCTTTCCCTATGGCTTACATAGGCTGCAGATCCTGGTCCCTGATAGCCCCTCTGATTGGTCACTATTCCCTTAGACTGGTTACTATAGTAACTCCTGGGCTCAAAGGTTAAACTTCACATGGGACATGTGAGGTTCTCCCCCCCTCCTTCCTTATTGTTTCCCTATTCCCTGTGGGCTTTCTTCCTCTCCTTCTGAATGAAGGGCTTCCTTCTCTTTATTTTGTAAATATGACCTTTCTTGGCTACTTCCAGTTCCCTTGTTTGCTGTAAATATACCTGTTGCTGCCTCCTTGTTTCATGGAAATATAACTGCACCTGACTTCCTTGTGTTATGAAATGTACCTTCTCCCAGTCTGCAGCCCCGTGCTTTTCCATGGACCCCAATTCTAAAAAGATCCCTAAGCCTGCCTATGTTCCCCCCAAATTCTTGCTTCAATGGGATGAAGAGGTAGCAAAGGTCTGACTCCAGATTCAGGTTTTGGATCCCAGCTCGGCCACTTACTAGAGTGTGACCTTGAGCATGACCCCTGCCCTCTGAGTCTCCATTTCCTCAACTAGAAAATGAAGTGAGTACCTACCTTTCAGAGCTGAGGTAAAGATTCACTGAGATAATCCAGGAAAGAATTAACTAATACATGGTAATTACTTTGTTATTCCTCCTCACCTGTTTACTGTGTTTTGTTACGGTCTGATTTACTTGCAATACATGCACAGATCTCACATGTTACTGTGATGTCACCCATGTAACCACCCCCCAAACACACAGAAGACATTCCCAAAGCCCAGAAAGTTCCCTCACACCCCTTCAGTCTGATTACTTTTTAGTTTTGAATACTGAGTTCTTCATATATTCTAGATGTAAATTTTTGTTTACATATATGTTTTCAAAATATATCCTCCAGGTTTGTGATTTGCCTTTTGATTTTTTGAAAGTCTTTTGAAGAAGAAAACTTTTTAATTTTAATGAAATCTAATTTATTGATATTGTTTCTTTTATAATATCTACTAGAGGCTCAACGCACGAAATTTGGGCAAGAGTAGGCCTTCCTTTCCCAGGCTGCCAGCACCGGCTTCCCTCTGGCACCTGGGATCTGGGCTTCCCTCACAGCCCAGGCCTTGTCTGGAAGGACCTCCAGAAGGACATCTGGTCTAATTAGCATATTACACTTTTATTATTATAGATTTTTGTGTGTTTTATTTAAGAAGTATTAGACAACCTTAAGTGTCATTGAGATTTTCTCTGGTGTTTTCTTCTATAAGTTTATATTTTAGCTCTTACATTTAGATCCATAATCCACTCAAGTTAAATTTTGTGTGTGAGGCAAGTGCTGGGATTCTTTCTTATTTTTAGCAAATGGAGAATCAATTATTATTGAAAAGATTAATGTTTCTCAGGTGCATTGCCTCAGCGCCTTTGCGAAATTCAGTTGACCAAACACTTGTGGGTCTATTTATTTCTGGGCTCATTATTCTGTCCCATTGTTTTACACCAATGCCACACTGACTTGATCCCTTTAGCTCTGTAATAAGTCTAGCGAGTATACGTTCTCTAACTCAGACCTCAACAGCAATACAATAAACATGTGAGGAGAAATAACAAAGTAATTCTACTATATTATTTAATTTAATAGTATATGTTTCCTCAGATTGTTTTGACTATTCTAAAGCCTCTGTATTTCCAATGAAATTTGAGACTCAGCTCATTAATTATTACAAGAAAACAGCTTACTGGGATTTTAAATGGGTTTTAAGGAAAATAGGCATCTTAAAAATATTGAGTCTTCTAATCCACTTTTTAGGTCTTTTTAAATTTATCTTGTCAATTAAAAATCTTAGTGTACAGGTACTGTATGTCCTTTAGCAAATTTATTTATATGTATTTTTTTAATTTTCTAATTGTTAAGTACTAGTATAAAGGCTCAAAGTCACTAATCATCAGAGAGATACAAATTAAAATGACAATGAGGTATCACCTCACACCTGTCAGAATGGCTACCATCAACAAATCAACAAATGACAAGTGCTGGCAAGGATGTGGAGAAAAGGGAATCCTAGTGCACTGCTGGTGGGAATGCAGATTGGTGAAGCCACTATGGAAAACAGTGTGGAGTTTCCTCAAAACATTAAAAATGGAACCGCCATTTGACCCAGTGATCCCATTTCTAGGAATATATCCTAAAAAAAACCCAAAACACCAATCATAAAAAATATATGCACCACTATGTTCATAGTAGCACAATTTACAATAGCTAAGATCAGGAAACAGCCCAAGTGCCCATAAGTAGTTAAGTGGGTAAAAAAGCTAAGATAAGTGCAGCACATTTATACCATGGAATACTGTGCAGCAGTAAAAGAGAAGGAACTCTTACTCTTTGAGATAGCAGGGACCTGGAGAGTATTACGCTAAGCAAAACAAGCTAGTCAGAGAAAGATAAGTATCACATGATTGCACTCATATGTGGAATCTAATTAGCACAATAAACTGATGAACAAAATAGATCCAGAAACATAGAAGCATGGAAAAGATGGACGAAGCTCTGAGAGAAGGCAGGGGTGAGTGGGGTGGGTGGAGAGAGATTAACTGGGGAAATTATGCACATATGCATAACCCATGGACACAGACAATAGAGTGGTGAAGGCCTGGGAGTTGTGGGTGAAGGGGGTCAATGGAGGAAAGAAAAGGGAACATCTGTAATACTTTCATAATAAATAAATAAATAAATAAATAAAAAATTGGAAGTTGTATTCCTCCCCTTCACAACAGCACTTTGATCCTATTTGTCTGGGTCTTCCTGTGGTCTCCAGTTCTTGTTCTGATCAATTAGTCTGTTGAGCGTTTGAGTTTTTCTTATTACTTGCATTAGACTCAGCCCCCTTATGTCTTCATCATGAAGGCCCAGCTTATCCTGAACTCACCATGTAGAACATCCTCTGAGTACCCCCTTGTGTGCTCCTGTGTGTTAACTCCTACCCAAGAGAATCACCATACATTTCAAGATGGACAAGTTCAGCTGCCACAGATAAGTTGGTTTAGCTCAACCTCTGCTCACACCCTGATTATTCATCCATTACCTTATAGTATACCAATTTGTCAACCTGGTTTCTAGAATACCCAGCTAGAATACATAGTTTGTGGGGGGGAAAACACACACACACACACACAAAACTTGGAAGCATGCATCCTCCACATTCTCTATGGCACTCACTGTGGGCCGGGCTTCTTAATGTGGTGTGAATTATAGAAGCAGCAAATCAAAGATCACTCAACATTAAAAATATACAGTTAGAAATGAAAGTGGGAGGAGGGGAGACCCATTCACAATAGTCGTAAAAACTATAAAATATCTATGAATAAATTTAGCAAGCATGGTACTTATCTGAATAAAACTATAAAATTTTATTGAAGAGCATAAAACATGATCTGAATTAATGGAGAGACAAAGCACGCTCCTGAATGGATGACTATGGATCATAAAAATCCACCCTTTCCAAGTTACTATATTTACCAAAATTCCTATCAGAATCCCATGTTTTATTTAATTTTTATTTTTGGCTTTAATTATTCATTAAAAATGAATTTGGGGTTTTTGAAAATGAAGAATGGCAGAGAGAGAATTATTCTACCATTTATGTAAAAACATACTCCAAAGATGCTCTAATCAAAACAGTATTGTCATAATAAAGACACTACAGTAGAAAGCAATAGAAAATACAGACTAGATCCTGGTATATAAATGAATTTAGTGTTTTACAAAGATGATAGTTTAACTCAAGTGAGAAAGTAAAGGTTTATTTACTAGAAGGCTCTGGCATAATAAGCCTACTATGCAGAACATATAGACACAAGCTCTGGCTTGATGAAAATAATTCATAATAAAATATGAATATATGTTTAAGGGAAATATTTGTAAATCTCAGGTCAAAGACAAATTTCTTAAATTAAAGGAAGAAGATATTATTATAAAATCAAAGGACAAAGGATAGATTGAGGAAAATATAAATTTGAGACATTGCAAATAGAAGATTAACACATGTACAGGTGATGCAGAAATGTTAAGAAAAAACAAGCATCTCAAAAATGCAAAAACAAAACAAAAAAAAAAACTCATAGACAAATGATATCAACAGAATATTGGTATAGGTAGTGGCAGGTGCTCTCTGACCCCTGAATCGCTGCCGTTTAACATAATATGAATGTCTGTATCTGTTCTGTTCTGTCTTTCTGTACAGCAGGTGCCATTCATGTGCTCATTTACAGGTCTCATAACTCCCCCTTTCTAGGGCCTCAGAGTTCTCTGTAGGAGAATGACACTTGGGAGGATTTGTTGAAACTGGACTGGGGAAGAGAATTCCATTACTTCCACTCGTATTTCATTGGTCTGAACTCAGTCACATGATCATGCCAAGTGCAAAGGAGTCTGGGAAATGTAGTCCAGTCCTGTGCTCAAGAAGAGAAAATAGGGTTTGATGATCTGGAAGACTCTTCCACAATTTGGCAATTCACAAAAGCAGAAATCATGGCCAATAAACATTTGACAAGTTCTCATTAGTACTGGATAAAATCAAATTAAAACATCACCTCCATTCAATGGATGACAAAGAAATGAAAGCATTAATATACAAGTTTGGCAAAGATGTGAAGGGGAGGAATGCTCTCATGTTTCTGGCATAAATAAGAAATGCTGTAGCGTCTTTGGGAAGCCGTCTGGCAATGTCTATTATACTGTTTAAAAAATCTCATACCCTATAGTCTCCAACCTAGAAGTTCCACTTTAGGAAGTCTACTCCATAAATACAAATGTATGAGTAAATAAAATATGTATACAGAGATATTACTGAAGCATGTTTAAAATGACAAGGAACAAAAGCCAGGAAATCCTGAATATTGACCAACAAAGGAAGAGTTGAACAAAGCTCAGTATATTTATTCCATGAAATATAATGCAGTTGTAAAAAAAAAAAAAAGACTGAATTAGATTTATACATATTACTCTAGAGGTATGTTTATAATGTGTTGTTCATTGGAAAAAAACAAGGTGCAAAAACTTATTTGAATATTGCTTAATTTTGTAAAATGATTTTTATAAAACATTATTTTGTGTATAGCTTTACATATTATTCAAGTGTTGTAGTGTACCCCCATCTTACAAAGAACGCTTCAAGAAGTCGAATTATGGAATCATTTATTAAAAGCCGGCAGCATACGAGGGAACCATTCAGCACTCCAAACCTCGCAGCCCTGAACAGCTTGCCACATCTGGCTAATATTGGCAGAATATCACAAAAGTATCGATTACATCTTTGGGTCTGGAATGAGGAAACTGTTTCGCAAAAAGCATTTTACAGAAGCGAAATTGAGCAAGTTAGTTATCTAAAGTATCTATGAATCACTGAATCAACAGAAACACATTATCTGGGACCACCGGGGCAATTTAGAATAATTGTGCTGTCCAGATTCCGGGACCACTGAGTCAACCGGAATGCATTATCTGTAGCTACTGAGACAATTTAGGACAATTGAGCTGTCCTGGTTCCCAGAAGAATGTGCTTCAGTAACCAGTGAGATCACAATCAATGGGATATTCAAACCATCATCAATGGAATATTGGGATAGCATACATAAGTTCAGAAAATCAAAATAACTTCCTATTGTTTTAGCAAACAAATAAGTACAGAACCCAAACAGCAGCTTCTACCTGAGATGATTGCTACCATACTTCACAAGGACTATGAAAAATGTATTCCAGTGGTTGAGGGAGCAAAGAGACATTTTAAGCAAACACACAAAATGATTGTGGAATAAAATAAATATGAATTTTATAAGCACAAGTTAAGTCATTCACTCATATATTCATTCACATTATCCATTTTGCCAAACACCTTGCCAGGTGATAAAGTAGTGATCTAGCAGATATGACAGGTAAGACTGGTACTTACAAGCAGCTTGCAGTCTAATGCATTGTTTGTTAGATGTGAGTAAATGAGCACATACAACACTACAACAAATGCCTTAATGGGAGAGTTTTAGAAGAGGGGCACTTAATGCCTATAATGAAAGTAGGGGATCAATATCTATGTTTATATGTGGATGCAATAAGTACCTAGGTATGTGACCCTGAGCAAGGTGCTTAGAAACTTCTAGACTCAGTTTCCCCATCTTTAATTAGTATTAAAATTCCTCTAACTTTACAGGGTTGTTGTAAGAGTTGAATGAAATAGTAAATAGAAAATTGTCTATCACGGTACCTGGAAAATAAAGGATCCTGGTAAAGAAGGTACCTTTCACTTTCTTTCCTTGAATCACCACCACGTGCCCTTCCTTCCAGATGGGCAGGCTGCAAAGGCTGCAGAGGAAGCATTGCCCAAACCTGCACCCACTTTACCTTTCAGGGTTTCACCGTCCGTGAGTCAATGAGCTAGCCTGCTGCTGAACAGTATCAGCCAATAGCTGCCTCCTAATAACCCCAGAGTCCTCTTAGCCCTGCAGAGAGCTTCCTGCCTGGCCCTTGAAAATGCTGAGTGTTCTGGGGTGCCTGCATAGCGTTTCGCACAGAGGGATCCCAGCAACAGATTAACAGTGACTTCTAAAGGCCCCCAAGGTCAGACCTGGGGTGGCTCTGATTAGTGCCTTGCTTTCACTTATTCACTTACAAATGTTTTAATGGCAGAGGTAGTTTACTATATGACGTAGAAATCTATTATTATAAATTTTATTTCCTCCTCTTCTTGTGACAGTGTCCTGCCTTTATTTTGCGAAGGCACCTGTCCCGCATTCACCCATCCTGTGGTTTTGGTGGGAATGACCACAACCCCAGCTACAAGGATGGTGGACGTATGGCCGAGGCCAGGGTGAGTCAGGGCATTTAACCCACAAGAAAGCACTGGTTGATTAAGAGACAACAGACAGCAGCTTCTGGACTTTTGCTGGTGCTGTTATAAAAGAGAAGGATTCGCTTCCTAGGGTCTCCTGTAGCTTCCAGGTCTACCAGGTGAATGGGGGCTTATCCGGGATTTTGTGTGAAATCTCCCAATATTTTAACATTTTTAACTAATTCAATTTTAAAAAATAAATACTATGTAGTCTAAACAAAATCCTATCTAATAAAGAGGGAATATGCTAATTGACCATCACTCTGTCACAAAGATGGCTGCACCGACAGCTGAGGCCAAGTTCCCATAAGGAGCCTTAACAAGCAATCAGCAGGGACCTGAGGCTACGCCCTCCCCTGCCCCTGTGGGGCTTGACAGGGGACCTCAGGCTGGGCCCCCTGCCCTGGCGTCAGGCTGAGGGACCTCAGGCCACACCCCCCACCCCAGCACCGGGTCAGGGGACCTGAGGCTGCACCCTCCTGCCTGGCTGGGCTTGACAGGGGACCTCAGGCTGTGCCCCCCACCCAGTGGGGCTTGACAGGGGACCTCAAGGTGCAACCCCAGTGCTGGGTCGGGGAACTCAGGCCACACCCCCGCCCAGGAGGGCTTGACGAGGGGCCTGAGGCTGCGCCCCCCCCCCCACCTGGCGGGCTTGACGGGGGACCTCAGGCCATGCCCCCCATCCAGCAGGGCTTGACAGGGAATCTCAGGCTATGTCCTCCACCTGGTGGGGCTTGATGGAGGACCTCAAGGCACGCCCCCCACCCTGGTCTGGGCTGGGAGACCTCAGGTCATGCCCCCGATCCTGGCTCCAGGTCAGGGGACCTGATGCTATGCCCCCTGCCCTGCAGGCTTGATAAGGGTGAGACTGGCCAGGTCTGGATCTAGCCCAATGTGGGGGGGGGGGGCGGGGTGCATGTGGGTGCATGTGTGTGGGTTGGGACTTGACTCTGGGTCCCATGGTGAGCTCCAGACTCTGACAGGAGGAAGGTTTTCATATACATTTTACTAATTTTCTTTCATCTCTGACACTTCTATTATAGAGAAAGGGCAAATAGCAATATTAAATTATTTCCTCTAATTAATCCCCTTTTAATGTGCACTAATTTTGTGCACTGGGTCACTAGTATATCTATAGGAGGGTTGCAACCAGTATCTTTGTAAATTCCAGCAAAAACATTTCAGCAAGTCCTGCCCTGGCCCAGCCCTGTGAACTGGTCTGAGCAAGAAGAAGGAGGCCTGCTGAGCATTGTTACCTAGATATCCTCAAAGGATGAGCAAATAATTATGCTTTCTTTCCACTCTTTTAACTAAGAAGGACAGTGTTTACAACATCAGGTTTATAGTTAACATAGCAGATTTGAATCCCATCTCAGCTGCTTACTACCTCTGTGATGGTGTTGACAATAGTGCCTAGCTCCCAAGGTTGTTCATTACGAGAGTTAGGTGAAATAATTGGCCTGGATAGCCTCCTTCAAGATAGAAGGTCACTGCAGGCCCCCATCAGGAAGCCTCAGGCCAGTGTTGCACATCCATTGGTATCTTTTCCTGCCAACACTTGCAAATCTCTGCCCCTTTTTAACAGGCATGGCATCTCTTCCTTTTTCTGTGTTCTCTGCACAGACAAGACTTGGAACAATCTCTTCCCATGGAACCTTTCCTGGGAAAAAAGAGCTCAACTTGTCCTATTTTTAGGGTCACTGGGATTTTTATTTGTGTTGGTTTTCCTCTTATTCTCTTAGGTATTTTTGTACCTTTATTTTTTTTACTTCCCCATTTATATATGTTGATTTTTTTAAATTTATTTCAGAGAGAGAAAGGAGAGGGAGAGATAGAAACATCAATCAGCTGCCTCCTGAATGCACCCTACTGGGGATTGAGCCCACAACCCAGGCAAGTGCCCTGATCAGGAATTGAACCAGTGACCTCTTGGTCCATGGGACAATGATGCTCAACCACTGAGCCACATCGGCTGTGCATATATGTTGATCTTTTGCTTCCCTTTTCTCTTCCACTTCTCTCTCCTCCACCGACTTGCTTTACACATTCCTTCTCTCCACCCTTACCCTTTGTCTCTTCCTATTCCTACATCTGTAATGTAAGGATCAGTAATTGTGTCATCATGACTATTTTAAGATTTAAAAAATACATTTAAGTTTCCCAACATTGCTGTATATAGTAGGCTCTTAATTAATGAAAGATGTTCCTTCGCTTCCTGTTCCTCGGAATCTGTCCCCTCCTCGCTCTTGTTTCCGCCCTCAGCCTTCCACCCCCACCTTGCTGCTGTCATGTGTCAGCACCTTCATCACCCCCGCAGCTCAGGGAGGCAGCTGCCTTTATTCAAACCATTAATAGCCCTTCCTTGGCTTTTTATTGTTCCTTCTTCATTTGAGATGCACAATGGTAACTTGTTATATTGCTAAGATGATTGACTATATATCACAAGAGAACAGTCACATTTCATGAACTTCAGACATTTCCTCAGTATAGGCATATTTGCTGTATGTGCATTTTAATTATCTTTGTCAAAGTATTATTTTAACTGCTAGAGGCAAGATTGCTTGGAAGTCATCAGGTGAAGTAGGCTCATGCCTAAAGAGCTCTCCAAGGTGCTGAGCTCACATCCTTCCCTTTGAGAGGGTGGACAGCAGACATTCACTCACAGACATGCTTCACAGATGCTGCTACAGCAGCCCCTCACGTGCACGTTTTTGAATTATGTTGTGTGGAATTCATACCTCACTCCTATAATATTTCTTGGCTCAGAAATCTTTTGTGATTCTTTCCACTGCAACCAGCTCCTCCAGCTGTATCTCTGTGACAGCAGCAAGTTCTGGCAAAGAGCTCAGCTCCAAGAGCTCCCCCTCCATCACTAACCAGCTCCCAGAGCTCCCCCTCCATCACTAACCAGCTCCCAGAGCCCCCCTCCATCACTAACCAGCTCCAAGAGCCCCCCTCCATCACTAACCAGTATCCAGAGCTCCCCCTCCATCACTAATCAGCTCCCAGAGCCCCCTCCATCACTAACCAGCTCTTGGAGCTCCCCTTCCATCACTGACAAGCCGTGTGACCTTGAGAAGGTTGTCTAACCTCCTGCGCCTCTATAACATGGGAATGAATAGGAATAATGGCATATCTAGTCCATAGGGTTTGTAAGGCTTAAATTAATGTATGTAAAAATGGTTAACAAAATACATGTCATATATTAAGGATCATATAAGAGTTAGTCAATAAAATCTTTCAAGACAAAATGGAAACAGTTTATCTCTCCAGGTTAGGTGGAATTCACTTGGAACTAAAAAATAATAGCCTCCATGTACATCACTCACTACATACCAGATGCTGTGTTGGATGCTGTACCGTGTGCCTACCCCCACCTTTAAGGGTAGATGCTATTGTTATCTCTATGTTGCAGGTGAGGACATAAGACTCTGAAAGCTTCCCATGTTACTTTAGGTCACTCAGCTCGAAGCATTTTATTAAGAAGGCTGTTTTCAGGTGCAAGGAAACGTAACAAAAAGTGCCTTATGCAAAGATGTGGAGGGTTTAGTGTTCAGGTAACCAGGAAGTCTAAAGGGGGGATTTCCAGCCTCAGGTACAGTGGAGCCAGGTGATTAAGTGACACTGTCTGCAATCTGTCTTTATTATCTCCTGAGCCCCATTTATTCTCTGGTGGTCTAATGCTGAAACAAGCTCTCTCCACGTGGTGGCAAAATAAGAAAAAGCATACTTGTGATCTTCTTTTTAACTTTTGTACCTTGTATATTTACCTCTTCATTCATGTGCTTATTCCAAACTGCTTTTGTGTACCATGATTTTGCTTGTAGCTGGGCCTATTTTATTCTTGTGATTTCTATTTAATTCATTAAATTTACAACAGTGCTTGGGTTCTCAATTTGTTTCTTGAAATCTGCGATGTCCCCTTTCATCCCATTTTGTTATGTTAGTATCTCAGCTTGGGGCTTTCCTGTTATTGTACCTTGTTCTCGCTTTTCTATTGCTGTAAGTGCCCTTCATGCCATTCTGTGAGCATTTCTTTCCAACAGGTTTCTTCACCCAATTTTTGGGAAGCTTATTGCCTGATTCTCTGGTTCTTGTCTTTTCATTGCATTGGTAGATTTTCAGTGTGGCAATGCCGTCATAAGCCTTTTGCTCATACTAAGCATGGGTGCTCTTTCCACACCTTTTGTATATATAAATGTGAATTTGCTTTGCCCTTTTTGGTCCTTATGGGAATTTTTGTTTATCTTTATGATGAGCAAGGGCTGAAGTCTAGATGTTGCTTGCATGTAATTTTACCTACACACACATACATAAAAAGAATATGAGGTGTGAGGTGAGGCAGGGAGAAACCTTAGCTGTAGAAATAGATCACCAAGTCTCGCGCTCTCCCTCTCTCTCTCTCTCTCTCTCTCTCTCTCTCTCTCTCTCTCTCTCTCTCTCTCTCTCTCTCTTTCTCTCTCTCGTTAAATGTCCAAGATCTAGGTTTCATCCCTTAGTTGAAGGTGCATTTCAATGACTTGAGAAAATTAATTCACACTTTGGATATTATGCTTAATTAGGTCTAGGTGGCTGAAAAAAAAAAAAAAGGGGCAGAACTTAATGGTTCCACCTGTCTCAGCAAAACGAGTTTCTGGTAAGTAGCCAAGATTGAAAGCTGCTCTATAACTTTTAATGGGCAGCTCCTCAGGCCGTGCCTCCTTACACTAGGAAGCATTGATGAGCATTTTATTGACTGAGCCCTTTCCCCGCGCACAGTACTATTCTGGTGAATGCAGGCTGGGGCAGAAGCTCTGCGGCTTTTTGACAGGTATTCTGTTACTTTCCTCATTCTCATTTTTTCAGGTTTTTAACATTAAGTTGGACTCTTTTCATTGCATGGTTCCTGCTAGCAATTTTCGTGTGGCTTTTATTATCTTTATTAATTTCATGAGCATTGCACGTGTGTGGTTTAACTTGAGCATGCTGATGTTGCCCACACTCTATTCATTCACTCATAAGAAAGTTGGGAAACTGATGTTCTGAGAGATTGGATTTCTCTAAAATATGCAGTAGTTAGGGAACAGAGATAAGACTTGGAATCTGTTCTTGTAATTCGGTTCTATTGAATTTTCCTCTTACCTACACTCTTTCCATAAATAACTCCCACTTTGACTGGAAACTGAAATAGAGACAATGGGCTTCAGCCACAGCCCACGGGAGGAAAGCTTACCTAACTGATTTTAATGAAATCATAGATTTATTCATCCAAAGACATGTGATTAAACTGAGTGTCTCCTACAAACCAAACACTCTGTTGGGCATTAGGACATAAGGAGAGGGGGTAATAAGAGAGACCAGGCCCTTTCTCCATGGAGCCTCTGGTCTAATGGGGGACACAGATAAGAAACAAGAAAACAGCAAGAGGCTACATTTCCATAAGTTCTAAGAAGACTCCAAGCAAGTGAAGTGATAGAGAGTAACTGGGCATGAGAGGAGCAAGAATGCTACTGTACATGCTGTAAATACAGAAGGTCTTAGGGGACTGGTGATATTTTAAGATCTGAAGGAGGAGAGGGGGACATTCTTGTGGAAAATGACCAGGAGAAATGACCCAAAACTCTGAGATAGATAAGGTTTGGAGGCATGGATAACTGGGATGAAGACCAAGGTGGCCAAAGTATAGAGATAAAAGGGGTGGATGGCAAGAGATGATGTCAGAGCAGTGGGAAGACCAGATGGAGCAAGAGGAAAGTATGAAAGGATTTGACCAATTGTCAGGTGGTCAAGTGGCTTCCTGACGAAGGCCTCTTGCCTGAGAAAATTGTAGAAGAGGATGTTTTAGATGCTGGAGGCTGTGGCACTGGCACCGAGTGTCCATTACATGCTCTCGGTGGTGGCAGCTTGGTGGCACTACGTAAAGGATGCTCAGGCATTTATGTTGTAAAGGGCTCAGAGATGGAAGGTGCTGGAGAGAGCTAGGCCTGTAGCTACTCGAACATTCTGAGGTGCCCGCCCAAGACTGTAATAGATTCCTCTGGCATTTTCCACGTTATGCCTGCACATTGGGTAAGAATCTTCTTTTCATTTCCCCAGTTACATCTCACCTGCCTGTGTCTTTCCAGTTTGTAGGATAGATGTAAAGGTTAATTCCACATCTGTAATTTCAGGAAGGGCTTTCTTCCAGGCTGCCAACCTCTTTGATGGTTTGTCTTGGCTGTTGTGCAATAGAATGTCACTTCTCTCTACTCACCCTTTGAAAACGGCCTATTTAAAAAAAGATGATTTGGGGTTACAGTCAATAAAATCAGGTGGTGAGCAATTCTTCAGCATGTTTGGTCCTCAACAGATAGGCTGAGTGGCCAGAGAGCCATTTTTGGTGACAAATGTCTCCTTGCAGTGTAGGTCTGGGCAATGGTCTGTGCGTGTGCATGCAAAAGGCGTGAGGTGACTTAAAGATGCTCCCAAGTGCAAACCCGAATGATAGAGGCTCTTGTGGGGGACACACCAGGAGGCGATCCCAGAAAGAATGCAGGTACAGTCCAGTGCAAGCTCTGTCTCTTTAGGCAAGTAAATCAACATTTTGAGCCTCAATTTCCTTATTCACAAGTTGGGATAAGCATTCTTACCACCCACTTTTATTTGGAGGCTTAAATAAGATATGTGAAATGACCAGCACATTGCCTGTACATCGTTGTAGTCCTCCTACCCCCATCATCACCTTTATCTTCCCCATTTTCTGTCTTCTTCATCAGCCATTTGTATCTTACAGTATGACTTCACCAGGGTTTGGAGCCACTGTTAGAGTGCAATCACTGGTTGTGAGGCCTGGTTCTGCCACCTCATCTGCTCTGCAATTTTGGGCAAGTCATTTACACCTTCTGTTTCCATTTTGTTACCTGTCAGGTGGTGGCAATGGAAGGCATCTCACAGAGTAGTTGTGAAGATTAATCAGTCAATACAGAAAGTGTCTAGGATAATGCCTGGAATGTGGTTTGTACAAGTGGTAGCTGTTAGTATTATTATTGTTGTTATGTTATCTTTATTATACTTTCAACTTGTCTTTCTGGAAGTCAGAGTTACCGCTAGAGGTATTTGTCAATTAGTTTGTCTCATGGTATACAAATCAGAGCCACTGATATAAGTGGCCTCACATGAACCTTGATTCCTGCATTTGTACTCTACAGGGTGGGGCAAAAGAAGGTTTACTGATTTGAGTATGCAAAACAAAGTTCACTCTTGTATTATCATTTATTAGTTATTATATTATTTTCCATATGAACAACTGTAAATTTACTTTTGTCCCACCCTGTATTTTGAGGCTGGGCAATAAATTAATATTGGATAGATTATGTCCACACAGATGGACATGTCAAAAATGTTTTTTACAGCCTCATCCTCTATAATAAAAGGCTAATATGCAAATCGACCTAATGGTGGAATGACTGGTAACTATGACATGCACTGACCACCAGGGTGCAGACACTCAATGCAGGAGCTGCCCCTGGTGGTCAGTGCACTCCCACAGGGGGAGCGCCACTCAGCCAGAAGCCGAGCTCATGGCTGATGGATGCAGCGGCAATGGTGGGAGCCTCTCCCGCCTCCACAGCAGCACTAAGGATGTCTGCCGGCTTAGGCCCCCTCCCCACAGGAGTGGGCCTAAACCATCAGTTGGACATCCTCCAAGGGATCACAGACTGAGAGGGAACTCCCCCTCCCCCGAGTGCATGAATTTTATGCACCGGGCCTCTAGTTGTTAATAATAAAACATTATCTTTCATAAAAATAAGAGGAGAAATCATGGTACTAAAGAGCAGTAATACTACATGTTAGAATCAACATGTGGCCAAAGCTTCTTTGCTCTGTTATTGCAAAAGTTTCAGAACCCAGGCCCCATAAATAGGTGGATATAAATTTGGAAAAAAAAATTTTCACATATTTCCAGTAACATTGACTATCCAAGAAATTTTACCATTTTTAAATTATTGCTTTCCACCTTCATCATACTGACTCATGCTCCTGACTGTGCAAATAGCAGTATTTGAGGAGCAAAGTCAGACTTTACTAAATATGTTAGAGTGTAGTTTGTCCCAGGTGCCATTGCTCCACCTTCTGGAATCCCAGAGCCTCATTGCCTCCATCAACACTTCCTTCACCAGTACAAGAAGTGTTTTCTCCTCCTAGGTCTTCCTGCCAAAATAGATGTATGAGTCATTGCTGGGGTGGGGGGAGTGGAAAGGGGAGGGCCTGCACTAGTTGCTTTTGAAGATAATTTCTAAACAAATGGTGTAGGAATGGCTACCTGAATGTTTATTAGTTAAGCTTCCAAGGTCCAGTTCTATGCACAGTGGGTTCCAACCTACTTTGGGAAACACCAGCCTATTAGGTACAGCCCACCCCTTCTCCCTCATCCCTGTGATATAACTGTTATTAAGAGCACAGATGTTGGAGTCAGACAGACTTGGTATGAATATTGGCTCAGATACAGTCTGCATGAAGCCAGGATAATAACACCGGATTTAGTGGGCGCTTGTGGGGATGTTTAAAACCTCAAAATCAAATAAAGATGAAAGTGTTTCTGAAAGAAATGGTTCCATTTGCTTAGAAAACCATTTTTAAAAACCATGTGCTTGATATGCATGAAGAAACTCTTTAAAAAATAGAAGGTACGACACGTACAAAAAATTGAAAGGCATACTCTCTTCTTGGATTATAAGACTAATACAAATTATTTTCTCTAAATTAATCTGTACATTCAATATGATTTTGTTGTTAAACTATACCACCAGGTTTGTTTTTTAATCAAAGAAATTGATATTAAAGTTCACATAAAATAAAAATATCCAAGAAAAATAAGAAAAAAATAAGAGTTTTCATAAAGATTAATGTTACCAGATAGAAATATTGTAAAGCTACAGTAATCAAAGTTGTGTGGTTTTAGTGAATAGAAACAGATCAATAGAAGAAAATAGAATGTAAAAACTAAAGCAAATAGTGAAATAAATTTAAGAAATAATAAAGGAAATGTATATTAGTGGGGGGGGGAAAGGTGAGGAAATTAGAAAATTAGACACCTTATGGAAATAAGTATATCTATATTTCACTCCTTATAATAAATATATTCCAGGCAAAGCAAATATCTTAACTTAAAAATAAATTGTACAACGGAATATTATTCAATAGAAAAGAAAATGAACTACCTCATACTCAGTGGTGAAAGGCTATAAACTTATCACTTAAGATCGGGAAAAAGACAAGGACTTCTGCTTTTGCCAGTTGCTCCACAATGTACTATAAGTTCTAGCCAGAGGAACTGGGCAAGAAGAAGAAATAAGAAAAATCTAAGTTAGAAAGGAAGAAGTAAAACTCTGTTAATAGATGACATGATCTCATATGTAGGAAGGTCCAAAGAGTACACACACACACACACACACACACACAAATACTAAAACTAATAAATGAATTCACTATATATATATAATCATCAAATGTATGTGCACGAATCATTTATATAGGGAGATCTAGATATATAATTAATATATGTGTAATTGATAGCATTTGTTGTTTTTGAAATACAAATATGAAAATTTCTTATGAATCAACCCACATTATTTCTAAATAACTCTCATGCAGTGTTATCTTCAATATAAAAATAATAAAATGAGTTGTAGAAAAATCACATCACTTTCTTAAGGAGATGGTACTAGAAAGTAGTGGGATTGCGATTTGAGCTCAAGTCTTCCTGATGCCAAACTTAAGCTCATAATTGGTACATTGTGTAGTTTTCCATATTCACCTTATGGACAAGGAGTGCTGCTGGCTCTTCTGAATCAGAAGCATGGCATGATCTAACATGCGTTTTTTTAAAATCATAGTATTAAGTAAAACAAAAAAAGGATACCACATATAGGACACAACAACAACAATATGGCACAGAACACACACAAAAAAATGTCTCTAAATTATCAAGAGCCTCTATACATCAATGAGAAAAAAATGACTTACATTTCTATGGGGGAAAATGGGTAATATATGAATATCACATTCACAGTAGAGACAATTCAAATGGTTCTAAAAATTATGAAAGATGTGAAATCTCATTCATAAGGAAAATGTAACTTATTTTTTTTAATCAACTTTAATGGGGAATAATTTACATACAATAAAATGCATCAAAAACTGCTACTCATCTTCCAAAATTTGCTAGACCATCTCCTCCATATGCCCTTCTGTGACCTCCAGAGTCTCTGTAACTGTTGGAACAAACTCTTGAATTGGGGATCACATGGTACTAAAATGATCGGTATGCATGTCCACTGAACAAGTCTTTCCATGGATTCCCAGAACCTTCACCTGTGCATATAGCCCCTGTGATCTGATCCCAAATTCCCTCTCTGGTCTCTATTCCCACAATGTTTACTCACATATCAGAACCTCCTTGCTGTCTTCATCAACTTGTTGGGCTCTTTTGCTCAGCCTAGCTACTAAGCTCACTACTGCCCAGATCATCTATTTGCCTTTATGTCCTATATCTGTTTCTTTCATATCTTATTGCTTACTCCAAGAAGGGTTTTGCCAACCTGGCCTACAAGTTTAACTCCTACTTATACTCCAAATCCCAACTCCAATGTTAAAGTTTGGGGAAGAATTTCATCATCACCACCTTTAGCCAAGTTACTAGCCGCCTCAGTTTATATTCAACTTATCCTTGAACATAACTTTACTCAAACTTTTCCACACACACATTCTATTGTGTAGTTGTGAAATTATTATCAGTGTGTGTGTATCTGCCTCTGATACCATAGTGCTATAGTGTGAGCCCCCAAATGAAAAAATCATGCCTGACCCTGGTGAGTTTATCCTGCACACCTTGACAGCGACCTGGCCAAGAGCAGTTTCTGTTGAATAAATGAGTGAAGCGAGGAAGGGAGGCAACATTCAAGGGAGAGAAACGTGGAAAAACATGGAATGAAAGTTCTGGTTCCTCAGGTGGTGCCCACATGAGGGTAGAAGAGATCCTGTGTCCTAGTCTGATTTATTTTGGCATCTGATTCTGATTAGCTAAAGCACACATCAGGCCTGAACCCACAGGGAAGATGAGCATCCCTCCGCAGAAAAGACTGAATGTTCTGGAGAAAACAGGGCCTGCCAGGGAATATTGGGGGATCTCAAAATGGGTCTGAGCTATTCCTCCTTCTTCTCCACATTGTGTCAATTCCCAGGTGTGAGGGCGAGAGGGGCGTGGCTAAGCTCTTTTCAGCACAATGGACAGCGGCGTCTCGCCTGCCTCCTGCCCTGTGAACTAGGTCAGGAGAAGCCCACCTTTGACAAAAGATGGGAAGCTTGCCACAAGCACTAAGTCACCATGTGAGCGTGGGAGGTGCTTTTGACAAAGAAAATGATATTTGCATCTAAATTCGGGGCAGTGATTGCAAGATTAAGGCACAGGAGCTACCAAAATAACCTGTGATAGATTCTGAGGGAAAGAGGCAGCAGGTGGGGAAAACTGCTCCTTTGAAGCAGACATCTGCAATAAAAAAAGAAATCGGCTGCTACCTGTCACGCCACAGCTTTGTGAAAAACCCAGAGAAAATCTCAGTTCCAAAGGGAAATCGGATAATGTTCACTAGCATTTTTTTTTTGACAAATATATCTGATCTTGTTGCCAAAAAAACATAACTTTAGTAGGTCTGAGGGTCCAAGCATATCAGGTGTCCCTGGGTTGGGCATTGGCTTGCACCCCAACCTGATGAGTGCTTTCTAGATGTTTCTCAAAAGCTGGTGCATGTTCCCTCAACCATTTGCCAGTGTTTTCATGTCCAAAGAGCCAACACGTCAAAGAGTGTTTAATTTTTTTGTTCATCATGTGTAACTACTATGTACCAGACACAATACTAGTTTTTGAGGCACTGGTAATCATTTTACATTTTCAGCCACACTATGATGTAGACATGGTCTCATGTTACAAATAAATAAATCAGGGTTCAGGTACGTTAATGAGATTTGTTCCAAGTTACCTTCTCTTAAATGCATTTCTATCTTCAGTCAGTACCTGGCCTCTAACAGCAAAACATTCCCCAGCCAGCCTTTGTTCTTCAACTGCACGTTAGCCAATGGCACAGAAGACTAAAATCTACCCTACATATATAGGCTCCTACACACAGGCCAGGCTTCATGATTAACACACATGCATCCCCACCCACATATACATACACTTACAAATACAATGCATGAGGTCACCCCAACCCATTTCTTAAAGATGAAAACACAGAGCTCCACAGGGTACACTGAGCTCACCCACACTCATCTAACCAGTAAGGAGTGAGCTGGATTACATTCCAGAACCATCAGATGCCAAGGTTCTTTCCAAGGCGTAGCTCCCAGAGACAGTGGCTGAGTAGGGTCAGACTCTGCCAGTTGTGTCTCCAATGTCTTATTGAATTTTTTCTTATTAACAGAATGCCAGTCATGGATTAGCCAGTCTCCTTTCTGTTGGCACTGCCTCTTCACTTGATCTTATTGCTTCTCACTTGGATTATTGCATGTGTTTCTATCCAATATCCCAGGCTCCAGGTTCTCCCCTTGCAATCTAGCCAGTTTCCAGGTTTATTCAGGTATGTCACAACCAGTGAAAATGTTCTCATGATGACTGGAAACAGTCCAAGCTTTTCCACAGACCTTCACAACTGAGCGCCAAGCCTCCCTCGCAGTTTCATTCTACTATTCATTTCAATAACATGCCCTGTCTAGACTGCTCTGTCCCTGTCCTCCACATGCAACTGGAATGTGGTAATGTCTTGTCATTAACTCATGCCAAACATACCCAGTTCCTGACTTCCATTTGTGCAATCTTATAGCCCTTTAACGTCTGGACCTCAAGACACCTTTCTCTCCTTTTTCTTAATCCCAGCATGGATATGACAGATCCATGGTTCTTAGACATAGACCAGATTCAGTCTTGTATTTTAATCTATTGATTAATGAGTCAATTGATTGATTAAATATGAAATATTTAGATTGCACCAGTGAAAGCCATGCTTAGATGCTGAGGATGCAGCAGCAAACAAGAGACACAAGTTCATTGCATTTCAGGAACCTAAAGAGAGCCCTACACACCCTATGCATCTCTGTCTCCCCCAACTCTCACAAATGTTTTAGACTAAAACATTTAGGGATTGAAACTCTCTTTGACTAGACCAGTGATGGCGAACATATGACACGCGTGTCAGCACTGACACGCATAGCCATTTCTGATGACACGTGGCAGCTGAGGCGGCCACATGCCGAGGATGAAACATTTGCAGCTCCTGAGGATGAAACATTTGCGACTAGAATCTTGACTCCAAGACTCTAGTCGCAAATGTTTCATCTTCCTCTATTAGACACTCTGTGCCGGAGGTCTGTAGGCCAAAACAACAGAAGTCCGGCACAGAGCGTCTAGTTCTGGGACTTCCGGTTAAGCCGGGATCTTTGCCCTCACTTCGGTCGACAGAGCAGGGAGCAGCGGAACGCAGCGGGGGACGCATCTCTGGGGGCCCTGCCATTACCAGTAACCAAATAACAGTTAACCACAGCAACCATTATCTACTGTTCTGGGGTGTCATGGATTTCTAATCCATCATTACTGAGATAAGTGAGGGGGAGGCTGGGAGAGGCGAGGGTTTGTGGCATGCTATGGGTGCCGTTTCCCGCCATTAGAAATAGCAGCAGCCATTTAATTCACATAAGGAACACCATCTTGCTCCATAGCGCAGACTCCATTTTACCACTATTACTGTTGTGCATCCTTATTAACCTCTATTTCTGCTTATTAACCCTGCCCTTTCCTAAAAGACAGTTATATGCACCATTTTGTGGTTAGTTAGGCTAGTTAACCCCTAATTGCCTGCAGGCCTAACAAGCTATCTATAATTCTATCTTCTGTCACTGCCCCCCTGATGGAGAAACCAAAAAATAAAAAACTAAGGTTAAGTAAAGGAAGTGGTAGTAGCAGTGGCCAACCCTTTCAAGAGACATCGACCGAGATGTATGGCTTTATAGAAAAAAATGGCAGATCATTTTGCGTCCTATGTACTGAAATGGTAGTAAGCAGAACATGGAATATAAATAGACATTTTGAAACCAATCATTCCCAGCTCTTGGAAAAAAGTGAGGATGAAAGGAAGGAATACATTTCCAGGCAGCTACACCTTTATAAGAGCCAGTCTAATTCCATCCTTAAATTTATGAAAGGCTCTACAAATTTAACATCTGCAAGTTTGAGCATTGCTCACTCTATAGCTCAGCATGGAAAAGCACTCAGTGAGGGAGAATTTATTAAAGAAACTCTCCTAAGATGTGCACCAGTTCTATTTCACTATATGCAGAATAAAGATGCAATTAAGAGAATATCTAAATTACCACTCAGTAGAAATATCATAAAAGACCGAATAATGAGACTGAACACAAACGTACAACATCAATTAAAGAGAGACATAAGGAAGTGTAAATATTTTAGATCTCTCTTGATGAAACTACTGATGTCACATCACATGCTCAGTTGGCCATTATTGGTCAATATTCTGATGGTCTCACAATGAGAGAAGAGTTGATAAAGTTAGTATCAGTGTCAACAAGTAAATCAGGAAGCGAAATATGTAAGGTTATTATACAAACATTTCGTGACCTAAGCATTGATATCTCTAAAGTTGTGTCAGTGACGACAGATGGGGCACCAAATATGGTGGGGGGAAAAGTCAGATTTGACAAATTGTTTACAGAAGCTATAAAGTCAGATTTGTCAAATTGTTTACAGAGCTATTCAAATTGTTTACAGAAGCAATTGGACATCCGATTTTGCCTTTTCATTGTATTATCCATCAGGAGGCTTTATTTGCCAAGGCAGGATTCACAGACTTAAATGACTTAATGTCAGTTGTTACAAAAATAGTTAATTTAATAGCTGCTCGCCCCCTTCACAAGCAAGAATTTTCGGCACTTTTACTGGAGGTTGATTCTACCTACAGTGGACTGCTGATGTACAATAATGTAAGATGGCTGAGCCGAGGCAAAGTTCTTGAGCGCTTTGTGGAGTGCTTTGAAGAAATTAAGGTATTTCTTGACGATAAGGATCTGGGAAACTTTCCTCAGCTTAATGATGATAAGTGGGTCAACACCCTGATGTTTTTTACAGATCTCTCTGTTCATATTAATGAACTGAACTTAAAGTTACAAGGTTTTGGCAAAAGTATTGACGTTCTGTTTGGATACATAAAAGCTTTTGAAAGTAAAGTTAAAATTTTCAAGTGAGATGTAGAAACTAAAACTTATAAGTATTTTCCTCGAGTAACAAAGTATTTTGAGAAGGCCAGTGCAGCTGTACAAAATGAAATGGAACTCTTGCATATGAAGTACCAGCATGTTTTAGACTCATTACTTGACCAGTATAGTGATAGATTTAGTCAATTTAGAAACCTAGAACAGACCATGAAAATAATTAACTATCCTGATGTAGTAGTCTACAGTAGTTTGGAATTAAATGGTTTCCAATGGATGCAAATTGATGATTTGGAGATGCAACTTGCAGAATTTCAAGACAGTATCTGGGCTCAGGTGTTTGTCGACTTGAGGTCAAAGCTTGAGAATCTGGAAAGGTGCCGCTTGGAGAATCAAGAGGAGTGCCACTACGAACAGGAAATTTGGAGCACCTGGAACCGACTACCAGACACTTTTAGCACCCTTAAAAATATAGCAATGGCTTTACTCACAATTTTTCCCTCTACATACTTTTGTGAGGACTTATTCTCAGCGTTAAATAATATCAAAACCAACAGATTGACAGATGAAGTTAGTCGCGCTTGCTTGGGCCTGAAGTGTACAAAATACCAACCTTCAATTGAAGATTTAGCCAATGAAATTCAGCAACAAAAAAGTCACTAATAGGCAGGTTAGTTAAAGAATTCCCCTTCCCCCTCACTTATCTTAGTTCACGGCACCCCACACAAGCTAAATAATATCAAGACCAACAAAAGAAACCGACTGACGGATGAACAAAGAAGTCAGTAAGCAGGTAAGTTAAATATTTAGTTTTGGGTTTATTAAATACAATTATATATAACAATTATACATTTATGTTATTTAAACTATAAATATAGTGAAATAATGTTTTTTCCTCAAAGTGACATACTAGCCGAGTTATGCTCAGTTTTTTGGCGAAGTTTGACACACCAAGCTCAAAAGGTTGCCCATCACTGGACTAGACTATACATTTTCAAGGGCAAATATATATATATTACTATAATTATAATCATTATTATAATCAATAATATTTACTAATTTATGACCACACACCATGCCTTGTGACTTCTTATAATAACTCTGAATACCAGGACTATTATTTTGTCTGTTTTACAGGCATGGGAAATGAGGGACAGGGAGTTTAAATGACCTGCAAGAAGTAAGCAGTGAGCAGTAGACACAACTTCAGTCTGAGGCATGTGGACTCCACCATCCAGACTCTGAACCACTTCAGTGTCCCTACTCCCATTTCACAATGCAGACCTAGCACTGCACACTCTGCCAGGCATTCGTTGAGTAGTTAAGAGTCTTAACTCTTGCCTGGGACCAATCACTGAATTTCTCACTCACCAGCTCTGCGGCCGCACTGGGCCTCAGTTTACTCAGTAAACTGGGAATAATAATAGTATCTATCTTATAGAGTTGTTAGGAAGATCAAATACTTAACCATACTAGTATATATGGCATTCAGAACAATACCTGACAAAAATTTAACATTATTTGGAGCAATAAAAATAGTTACCACTCTGGAGGTTCAGGAAACACCTGTGAATGAATGAACACTCACTCAGCCCCGGGTCCCATGCACAACTTGAACTTAGCAGCAATGAACAAATTCACAGGCCATTGCTCAGAACACAGCAGGGTACCCAGTAATTGTTTATTGATTGAACAGCTGACTGTCAAAATCTGTAGAGGGGCAGTGCCACGTGGAGACCCAACAGAAGTTTGCATTGTGAGCTGAGCATTGATCTGACTCCACAGGGTGATGAGCCCCTGGTCAGGAAGAATCCAATTTCAATATTGTAAATGGCACATGTGTCCTTTAATCCACCACACTGCGGCCTACAGCTCCAGTCCTCCAAGTACAGTCACCTCTGCAGCACAGCCAGCTCTGCGACCACCCCAACTACTCTACCTGATGGCTCTGAAAGTGCAAGTCTACCTTCCAAACAAGGGAGGTTAGGCGATTCATTAGATGATGCCAGTCCCAGGATGACCCACAGGACTTTCGGCTGCTCAGGTGGCACAGCCCCGAGTGCGCCTGGACCCATGAGGTGAGGAGTCATCCCAGCCACCCTCTGCCTCATGCATGCTGTGCAGCACTTTCCCCAGAAAGGGGTGTATTGCAGCTCTTCTGACCTTCAGGTCTGAGTTCTTGGGGGAAGGGAGGGCAGGAGAAGGAGGGTGACACCATCACATCATCATTTTCCAACCCATCTCTCCCGTTCCAAAGGCCTCAGACTGCTTACAAACATGAAAACATTAAGCCCTCAAGAGAAAGGGCTGGGTTGGTGGCCAGCTAAGTACCCCACACCACCCCGGTGGGAATGAGGAGATGGTGTGTGGCTTGGCCTGGGACCTCTGAAGGCTCAAATCTCTACCCAGCTGCCTACTCTGCCATCAGGCCAAATGCTGGACACAAGAAGGGATGCTTCCGGAAAATCAGTCATCTTTTGTTCTGAACCAAAGGGCTCTCAGCCTTGATGTGCAACACTGTCACCCAGACCCTTTGAGGCAGAATTCCTGGGGTTAGGACAGATACTCCTCCTGTTTTCAGTCCAGTTGGTTTATTTTTATCAGGATTTAAAACTCCAAAGGCCACCATGGAGTTTTAGTGAGCTGGATGTTACAAGTGGATCTAAACGTCCTACTGCCCAGCTTAGGAAACACCTAAACCTACAGCTCTAAGCATGGGTAGGAAGCCAGGTGGAAGCCTAACCTGAGGCCCCACCTCTCTCAGTACCACTCCAAGCTGAGGATAAGGAAGCTGTTTCTACAGAGAGAAGCATAAGGACCCACTTGTCCTGACCAAATGGGAGACTGGAATTCCAGAGTCAAAAGAGAGGAGGACCGATCCTGAGAACACCCTCAGCTTGATGTGCAGAGATACACCTTGTCCTGAGATCACACGTCTTGTCCAGTGGTGGACCCTAGCACAGCACTGGCTCTCAGTAAGTGTCCTTAAAATACTTGCTGAAGGGATGAACGAGAGAAAGATCAGTAAGCAGGTCTCCTGCCCCATTCCATCCAGTCCCTGCTCGGGCTCAGGGTTAATCTGCAAAGGCTGGTTACACCAACATACTAAGCAAAAGGCACCCCACCATCTAGCTTATGCACATTTTGGTCTCATGAGAGAGGGAAACAGATGCAGTGGAAAGAACACAATGGGTTTGGGCATGGAGCGCTTCAATTTGTCCCACCATGCCCCAGCTGTGTGAGTTTTGATGCATCACCTCGACTTGCTAGGCTGGTTTCAGCATCTGCAGGTCAGGAGTTGTAGCATGGACGCCATAGTCTCCTGCAGATGTCTGCCAAGCTTTCTGCAGTGACTGGGCCCTGGCAGATGCTCTGCACTTGGCAGCTGTTCAGAGAGTATGACTCTGGCCCTCTGGCCATCGGGCCTTTCAGTTCAGAGGAGGGTCCTGGGCAGTGGAGCTGGGCATAGGCTTTGGTGTCCAGAGCAGGACTCCTGGAGAGCGGGTGGACATAGTTGGGAGTAACTGAGAGCTAGAAAGTCAGGGTAAGTTTAAATGCCAATGCTGCCACCCATCAGCGGTATGACTGAGTCACTGTCTTGCTTGGTTTCTGTTTCCCTATCTGCGGAGGTCAAGAGTCAAATTAAATGACTCCTCACGGCCCATCCAAGAGTTTACAGTCCTACCTCGGTGTTAGTGGCTTATCTGGCCGGCCCGTCCTATACCTGTGTCGTGGTGACCTCTCTCCTGACATACATTCCCATGGTGCTAGGTTGGATGAGCTCTGATTCTGTGATTCAGGCACTAACCTTGACCCATGTGGTTTCAGGAGGACTGAAGTCAGCTCTAAGCTTCTTTGTTGTTCGCTGATGTTTCTCCTGCTCCTTGGACAGTGTCACTCTTAGCTGTGGAGCGGTTGCTCACTAAATATTCACTGAGTGCATGAGCCCCCACTCAGAGACAGGAGGGACCTGCTGCATGTGCACACAGGCCAGAATGCTCATTCGGCTCACTTGGCACCTTCACTGTTTGCCAGAGAAGCCATACTCCAAGGTTAACTTTGTTGTTAGTCATACATTTGAGGGAGCCACATTCCACTCAAGACTTCTGTTTTCTCATCACTAAAATGAGAAAGTGACTCCTCTTCTTAGCAGGAATTAAGTCAGGTGTTAGATGTGAAAGAATGAATTGTAAACTCCAATTAAATACATGACGTTATTATTACTAGGACAAGCAATTAGTGGCCATAAAGTAGAACTCTGGGTCTTAAGCAAATGTTTGACAAGGATCATCCACACTTTCTCCTTCAGGCCCTGAAGCCCTCAGATCTCTCATGCCCTCCCACTTACTTCTTCTTCTTCTTTTTTTTTTTTTTTTTTGTCCTTAACCAAACATTGTAGAGACTTCTTAGGTCTGAAAAACATCTTGCCTAGAGCTCTGATTATATACTGACGTTTGCTGCAAATGAAAGAGCTGGAATTTGAGGTTTTTAGAAGCTCAGAATAAACAGAGTAATTGGAGAAATGAAATATCCATTAGTCTAAATGAATATTTCTATAAAGCTGCATGTTAGACATTGATAAAAAGGAATGATTAAATGCAGAATTAACCAAGATTAATTATTTTAATCAAGAGATTAATCACGATTATATCTTTACATTCGTTGGCTCGGCTGATGTTTGCTCAGCAATCTGAGGGAAAATCTGTTCATTTATCACCTTCATATTTGAAAATCAGCCCATATTTTATAGTCTCCCATCCACCATCATCAACCTCCATGTAAACAGAAGCTCCTAAACAGATAAATAGCATTTGAGCAGGGTGTGTGTGGGGCCAAGGAGCTTCATGCTGGGACCCAGATTCAAAGCTGAAGAGTTTTTGTTTTGGTGTGTGTGTGTGTGTGTGTGTGTGTGTGTGTGTTTTAAAGTATTGGGAGCCCACAGCTGTTCTTCATTTTACAACAGTTGCCTAATTTAGTGCCTTTTCCAAGCTGAATTCCTCAATTCACCTGAGGATAGGCTTAGGGAGCTGATGGTCGGGGCCAGCTAAGGTGATAGATGGTGCTTTGGGGCAGGTACCCCTGGGAAGGCACTGCCACTGGGGGTGTGGAACAGGCTGGGACTCTGGCTCTTGAAAACTGAAGTAGCCCAGTGCCAAATGAGATGTCAAGAAATGAAAGACCCATTTAGACCAAGAAATGAAAGAGGTTTGCCCTCTTTGATCCTTTCACACATAGTCCTTCATATACAGCTCTTAGCAGCTGAATTTGCAGATGAGGATCCAAAGCTAGCTCTCCCTGGGCCTCCATTGTTTCAGTAAGCTGTCCACCATTCACCCAGGATTCACACCAGGTAACAAGAATAAGTCTTAACATGTCTCTTTATTACCTACCCAATTAATCAGAATATCTATCTAATAAAAGAGTAATATGCAAATTGACCGTACCTCTGCTACACCCACAAGCCATGCCCACAAGCCACACCCACAAGCCAATCAGGAGCGAATATGCAAATAAACCCAACCAAGATGGCTGCAGCCACAGAGAGCAGGAGGGAGGCTTGGGTTTCCCCGGCAATGGAGGAAGCCAAGCTTTTCACCTGCCCTTGCCAGCCTAGTCCTTCACTCAATGCTACAAAGTTTCAATGATAGAAGATAAATAAATTCCAACAAAAATGGCAGCAGCCACAGAGCTGGAGAGAGCAGAAGGCTTGGGTTGCCCCTGGCGATGGAGGAAGCCAAGCTTTTGCAGCCCTGGCAGGCTTGGCTCTGCTCCAGGTTACAAAGTTTCAATTGTAGAAGATAAATAAATCCCAAATACCAGGGCCTCCGCTTGGGTCACCAGGGGGCATGGCCAGCCTGCAAACCACCACAGGCCCCTCGCCCAGGCCGCCCCACACCCCAAGGGAACCCCCACCCTGATCCAGGACGCCCTTCAGGGCAAACCAGCTGGCCCCCACCCATGCAACAGGCCTCTATCCTATCTAATAAAAAAGTAATATGCAGATTGACCATCACTCTAACACACAAGAGGTGAATATACTGTACATATGAATATACTGTATATTAATAACTATGTAGATATCAGGATTCATCATACATTTATAGTACATACTAGAAGCCCATTGCACAAAGATTCATACAATGGGCCTTCCTTCCCCTGGCTGCCAAAACCAGTTTTCCTCCAGCACCTGGGACCCAGGCCTTCGCGCCGGTTGCAGCAGAGAAGCCAAGCCTCTTTTGTCTTCAGTCTTCAGTCTGCACTTGGGCTGGAGCCTTCAGTCTTTGCTCCGCACCTGTGTATACAAATTAACCCACTATCTTTGTTGGGTTAATTTGCATACTCACTCCTGATTGGCTGGTGGGTGTCACGGAGGTACTCAATTTGCATATTTCTCTTTTATTAATATAGATTATATGTACATCTTACCTAATAATAGATAAATATGTAAATTGACCGTACCTTCGCTATGCCCACAGCCAATCAGAGTGAGTGAGTACGCAAATTAACTTACCAAAGATGGCGGTTAATTTGCATACGAAGGCAGGACAAGCAGCACCATGGCCTGCTTCCGGGGGTACGGGTCCATCAGGGGCGGAGGAGGCCCTGTGGGGCAGCGCCAGGCACCATCCACAAGGTACCGATCCATGGCCGGGGAGGTGGTGGGGTGGGCAGCGCCAGACGGCACAGGAGGGGTCCGGGTCCATTGCAGGCCCCAGGAGGGGCAGCGCCAGCCTAGCTGCTCCCGGGGGTCCCTGGGAACATCGCCGCCCCGGGGAGGCGAGGCCGGACCCGCCAAGCCACTCCCCGGGGGTCCCTGGGAACATCGCCACCCCGGGGAGGCGAGGCCGGACCCAACAAGCCACTCCCCGGGGGTCCCTGGGAAGATTGCCGCCCCAGGGAGGTGAGGCCGGACCCAACAAGCCACTCCCCGGGGGTCCCTGGGAAGATTGCCGCCCCAGGGAGGCGAGGCCGGACCCTAGCCGCTCCTGGGGGTCCCTGGGAACATTGCAGTCATGGGGTTGCTGAGATTCATAGCTTCATGGAGACTGAGGGCAGGGATCTGCCTCATCTGTAGAGAGACAGAGGTTCTGCAGTGGCCCCAAGACGTGGGTGGGCTCAGCCAGGGATCAAGGGGCATGGAAGGACTCCTGAGCAGAGGGGCAAGGACCCTCACCCCTGAGGCGGGGGTTGAGGGGTGGTTCCACCTCAGTGGAGGGATGCTGCACTGCAGGGTACTGGACTGACTGATGTGATTCAGAGAAGCTCCCAGTGCTAACGGGCCTCACTCAGGCGGCCTTCACACTTCAGAGGCAGTGACTCCTGCTCCTGCCTTGACCCAAAAGCAAGCCACGGTGCCCTGCCCCATGGCAGAGCATGCCTAGGCAGTGAGTGCGAAGCCTTCTACCTGCTACGGAGAAGCAGGGGCAGTAAAGAATGGGGGACAGGGGACAGGGAGAGGAAAGAATGTGGAGCATCCGCAATGAAGAGGTGCTCCAGAAAGAGGCTTGGAAGCCTGACTGGAAGGTTTGTTCTGTTTGCCGGGCGGCTGCCCCTTAAGAAGCACAAAGAGCATGTCTCTGAGGGCTTCCTGTGTGCTGAGTCAAGTGCCAGAGCCAACTGGAATTGGCCTCAGTTTCCTGGTCTGTAAAATGAATGAAGCGTGTCCCAGTGCCTTCACTGAGCTTTGATGGCCAATTGAGATACTATATAAAGAAAATGAGGGAAGAAGTGAGAAAGAAAAGGTAGGACAAGCAACACAAAAGAAAGACAGAAAGGAACCTGTAAACCCATTGTCACTTAAATAGGGAATTATAGTCAACTAGAGGCCCAGTGCATGATTGAATCATGCACGTGTAGGGTCCCCTACATGCTTTCGCTTTCAATCACGGGGGAGCTGGGTGCCTGTCCGCTGGTGCACCAGGTCTTTCAGAAGCCTCCAGCGCGGCGGAGGCTTCTGAAAGGCCTGGTGCCTGAGCAGACAGGCACCCAGCTCCCCCGCTTTTGCTTTTGATCACTGGTGCACCAGGCCTTTCAGAAGCCTCCAGTGCAGCGGAGGCTTCTGAAAGGCTTGGTGCCTGAGTGGACAGGCACCCAGCTCCCACGCTTTGCTTTTGATTGCGGTGGAGCTGGGTGCCTGTCCGCTGGTGCACCAGGCCTTTCAGAAGCCTCTGACCCGCCAGAGGTTTCTGAAAGGTCTGGTGCCTGAGCTGACAGGCACCCAGCTCCCCTGCTTTTGATAGTTCATGGTGGGACGTGAGCTTGCTGCCCCAGAGGCCCCTTCTGTGCCACAGCACAGCCATGGCGCAGACGCTGAGCTCAAGCTGCCACTGGTGATGCGAGCTCAGTGTCCCGCCGGCCCAATCTGCCACCCCGGCCACCCCGAGTCCCGCCCGCCCGCGCCTCCTGGCCAATTGCAGGCATAGCGAAGGTACGGTCAATTTGCATATTTGTCTATTATTAGGTAGGATAGTGTTGTAATGATGGTATGATGCCAGGCGGGTACTAGAAATATTGGGGAACACTTTGTAAAGTATATGATTATCTAACCACTGTTCTGTAACTAATATAAAACCTGAAACCAATACAAAATAATATTGAATGTAAAGAAATGAAAATTGGAGTGAAATTTTTATAAATTTCAAAGTTTAAATAAAAGCTGTAAAGGAAGGAAGAGGAGAATAAAAATAGTGTTTTTCATTTTATCACTTCATTAAAAAGACAGTTGTCTTTATATGGTGCTTTTATACTTTTATACTTTTCTAAGTCATCATCTCATTTTAATTTCTGGGCAACTTAAAGACAAGATAATTATTCCCTCCACTATTCAAAGAAAGAAAATCTTGGTGTCTGGTCCTAATGATTCAATTATCAAGCCCTTATTGTAAAGCAGGGTTAGTAAAATTTTCTGTGCAGGGTCATATCTATACTAATAAAAGTCTTGGGGGTGATCAGGCCAGCAGGGGAGGTTATTTGGGGTCAATCAGGCCCACAGAGGAGCAGTTAGGTGTCAATCAGGCCAGCAAGGGAGCAGTTAGGGGACAATCAGGCAGGCAGGTGAGCAGTTTAGGAGCCAGGGGTCCCGGGTTGTGAGAGGGATGTCCAACTGCAGGTTTAGGCCCGATTCCACAGGGATCGGGCCTAAACATGTAGTTGGACATCCCCCGAGGGGTCCAATATTGGAGAGGGTGCAGGCTGGGCTGAGGGACACCCTCCCCAGTGCACGAATTTCATGCATCAGGCCTCTAGTAGTATATATAAAACACACATACATATGAGTGTCTATATAAAGTTGCTCAGCCTTGGATAGCCATCAATCTTCTTCAATCATAGCTTACATTTCTCATGTGGGCCATAATGGTTGGATTGGAAACTGTGCTACCAGTCACTTCTAAATTAAAATTGAGGAAAGAATGCCACCCTGGACAGCTCCTGAATTCCTTCTCCTAATAGATACGTATTGAATGTCAGTTGTACATCAGGCCCTCTGCTTTAGCTGGGCTGTGCTCCTGATGGATGGTTCTCTTCTGTAACTAAGTTAACTCTCTCCAGGTCTCATCATATAAAATCCTGTCATTACCTATATTTTGCCCATTATTTAAGTCACAGAGAGTTTATATAATTGGATCAATGTCTGTAGGTCAATCTTGAGAGAATTGAAATCTTAATAATATTGAATCTTCTGATCCATAAAAATGGTTTATTTTACTATTTCTTTAAGTTACTTTTAATTTCTTTCAGCCATGTTTTGTAGTTTTTGGTGTATAAGACTTTAATTTATTTTATTAAATTTACTTATAAGTATATTATTCCTTTTGTTGCTATAGTGAAGGCAATTGTTTCCTTTGTTCCATTTTGGGAGTTTTCTTTGCAGATATAGAGAAATTGCAATAGATTTTTGTATACTGGTCTTGCATCCTGTGACCTTGCTAAACTTGTTCATTAGTTCTAGAAGTGTGTGTGTGTTAGGGTTCCCTACACATAGAACTTTGTCATCTATAAATAAAACCAGTATCATTTTTTCCTTCCAATATGGATATCTTTATTTTTTTTCTTGCCTAATTGCATGGGCTAGGACCTCTGGTATAATCTTATATAATAAAAGCATAATATGCAAATTGACCAAACAGCAGAATGACCAGTGAAACGACCAGTCACTATGACACGCACTGACCACCAGGGAGCAGGTGATCAATGCAGGAACTGCCCCCAGCCTTCAGGCCCCAGGCCAGCCAAGGCGGGTGCCAGTGGGGACCCCTGATCACCCCTCTGGTCATCCCACAGATTGGCCCTGATCGCTGGCCAGGACTAGGGACCTTACCCATGCACAAATTTCATGCACCAGGTCTTTAGTATTGAATAAAAGTGGTAAAAAATGACTATCCTTACCTTTTAAATAAAACATTTGTCAAAAAAGAAGTAAAAAGGAAAATTACACGGTAATTTTAAATGAAATTTCAAGGGCTGACTGAGTGGCTCAGTTAAAGTATTGTCCCATAAACCAAAAAGGTTGTGGGTTTGATTCCCAGTCAGGGCATATCCTAGGTTGCAGGTTTGATCCCCAGTGGGGACACATATGGTAGGCAACCAATTGATGCTTCTCTCGCATTGATGTTTCTTGCATGTTGTTTCTTTTCTTTCCACTCCTCTCTCTCTAAAAGTCAATAAAAGTGTATCCTTGGGTGAGTATTAATTAAAAAAGAAAATTCAATATATAAAATTTTGTGAGATGTCACATTCAAGAAAGCATTCAGCCTTTTCCGTTAAGTGTGATATTAGCTGTAGATTTTTCACAGATGATCTTTACCAAGTTGAGACAATTCTATTCTATTCCTAGTTAATTGAGAAGTTTTATCAGGAATAGATGGTAGTTTGTCAAATATTTTGTCTGCATTTATAAAATAATCAGACGTGTGTTGTTGTTTTTTAGTTTGTTGATATGGTGAGTTACAATTGATTGCTATTTGAGAGTGAAACCAAACTTGCATCCTTATGATAAGCACCCAGGAATATGTAATTACCATTATATCATTGCGTATCCTTATCAGACATTGTTGTGTGCAGCTTACCATTTAAAATGTGTTTGCCCATGTTCTTGAGGGAAATGGATCTGTAGTTATCTTTTTTGTAATCTTTTTGGTTTTGGTATCAGGGTAATGCTTTCCTCCTAGAATCAGATGGGAAGTTATTTCCTCATTTTCAATTTTCTGGAAGTGTTTGTATAGAATTAATAATATTTCTTCTTTAAATATTTGGTAAAATTCACCTGAAAAACTTATCAGGGCTTAGAGATTTCTTTATGGGATGATTTTTAAATAAAATTTCAATGTCTTTAAAAGTCATAGGGCTAAATACTATTAACTATTTTTTCTTCAATGTGACTTGGTAGTTTGTATATTTAAAGTAATTTGTGCATTTCATTTAAGTTGTCAAATTTATTGCCATAAAGTTGTTTGTAATATTCTACTAATATTATTTTAATACTAGAGGCCCAGTGCACGAAATTCGTGCACGGAGTGGGGTTGTCCCTCAGCCCAGCCTGTACCCTCTCCAATATGGGACCCCTCAAGGGATGTCCGACTGCCCGTTTAGGCCCGATCCCACCGGGATTGGGCCTAAAAGGGCAGTCGGACATCCCTCTCACAATCCAGGACTGCTGGCTCCCAACTGCTTGCCTGCCTGCCTTCCTGATTGCCCCTAACTGCTTCTGCCTGCCAGCCTGATCACACCCTAACCACTCTGCTGCCAGCCTGTTTGCCCCCAACTTCCCTCCTCTGCCAGCCTGGTCACCCCTAACTGCCCTCTCCTGCAGTGTTGATCACCTCCAACTGCCCTCCCTTGCAGGCCTGGTCCTTCTCAACTGCCCTCCCTTGCAGGCCGGGTGCCTCCCAACTGCCCTCTCCTGCTGACCATCTTGTGGTGGCCATCTTGTGTCCACATGGGGGCAGGATCTTTGACCACATGGGGGCAGACATATTGTGTGTTGCAGTGATGATCAATCTGCATATTACTCTTTTATTAGATAGGATAGAGGCCTGGTACAGGGGTGGGGGCCAGCTGGTTTGCCCTGAAGGGTGTCCCGGATCAGGTGGGGGTTCCCTTGGGGTGTGGGGCAGCCTGAGCGAGGGGCCTGTGGTGGTTTTCAGGCCGGCCACGCCCCCTGGCGACCCAAGCGGAGGCCCTGGTATCTGGAATTTATTTTCCTTCTACAATTGAAACTTTGTAGCCTGGAGTGGAGCCAAGCTTGCTGCTCCCTCCATGGCCGGCAGCCATTTCTGTTGCAGTTAATTCACCTTCTATAATTGAAACTTTGTAGCCTTAAGCGGGTGAGCCCGGCCAGGGTGTGTGGAAAGCTTTGCTTCCCCTGTTGCCGGCAGCAACCCTGGCCTGCTCTCTCAAGCTCCATTCTGCCACCATTGGTTTGAATTTGTTTACCTTCTATAATTGAAACTTTGGAGCTTGAGTGGAGGCTTAGGCCTGGCAAGGGCAGGTGGAAAGCTTGGCTTCCTCTGTTACCCAGGAAACCTTGCTCTGTGGCTGTAGCCATCTTGGTTTGGCTTAATTTGCATGCTCGCTCGAATTGGATGGTGGGCGTGGCTTGTGGGTGTGCCAGAGGTATGGTCAATTTGCATATTTGTCTATTATTAGGTAGGATTTGTAGAATCTCTTATTGTGGCATATCTCTGATTCTTGATATTGATTATTTGTATTCTCAATTTTTTTCCTAGCTAGAGGTAAATCAATTGTATTGATCTCAAAAAACCAGCTTTGTTCTATTAATTTATTCTATTGTTTCTGTTCTTGGTTGCATTGCTTTCTGCTTTGTTCTTTATTTTCTGCTTTGTTCTTCTTTGCATTTAGTTGGCTAAATTCCTTTTCTCATTCTTCTGAAACCTTTCTTATTCTAATATGACCATTTAGTGCTATAAGTTTTTCCTTCTGCTTTAGTGGCATTTCACAAATTCTCATATGTTTAATTTTCATTTTCTTTCATTTCACAATACTTTGCAATTTTCCTTTTAACTTCATCTTTGACATGTGCTATTTGGGATTCTGTTTAGAGATTCTTTAGATTTCTAATTTAACTAGACTGTGCTTGAAAACACACGTTGTATGGTTTGCATCCTTTTAAATGTATTTTTTAATGACCCAGCATATGATTTATTGTGGTAAATATTCCATGTGTACTTGGGAAGAATGTATAGTCTGCTGTTGGTGTGGAGTGTTCCATAAATGTCAAGCAGAACATTTGTTGATGATGCTCTTCAAATCTTCAATATTCTTCTTGAATTTCTCTCCAGTTGTTGTATCCATTGTTGAGAGAAGGTATTAAAATCTCCGTCCATGATTTCTGCTTTGTCCATTTTTAGTTCTGTGCTGCTGACTCCTGTTTTGTTTATTTTGATGCTGTTATCAGGTTCAGAAAGGCTTTGAGATTGTCGCATCCTTTTGTGAACTGACTTCTTTATTGTTAGGAGGTGGCCTTCTTTAGTCCTGTCATATTCTTCCCTCAGAAATCTACTTTGTTCGATATTAATATAACCGCTCCAGCTTTCTTTGGAATAGTGTTCACATGGCATATCTTCTTCTATCTTTTACTTTAAACTATTTTGTCACTATATTTGAAATGCATTTTTTATAGGCAGAACATACTTGGGTCTTGCTTCTTAAAGTCTAATCTGAGAATCATTTTGCTTTTTAACTTGGGTATTCGCACTATTAGCATTTAATGGGATTATTTATATGGTTGCATAGCCATGTGTCACTTGACAATGGGGATACAGTCTGAGAAATGTGTAATTAGGTGATTTCGTCACTGTGCGAACATCAGGGTGCACTTCCACAAACCTAGATTGTACAGCCTACTACACACTTAAGCTATATAGTAGAGCTATTGCTCCCAGGCTGCACACCTGTACAGCATGATACTGTACTAACTACTATAGGCAATTATAACACAACTAGGGGCCCAGTGCATGAATTCATGCATCTTGAAAGGAACTGTGGGCTGTGAGGTTGCGGTGGGCACAGGGGCAGGTCTTGGCCCATTCTCTGCACCCCCGCCTGGCCCCTCCCACTGCGGCCCCTGGTCCTTTGTCTGCCAGCAGCCCCACTCCCACTGCCACTGCTCCCACATGCTGATGGTGCCAGCCCCACTCACACCTGCTGATGGTGCCAACAATTAGAGCCAGTGCTGGACACCGGTAGCAGGTACAAGTGGGGCTGGCGTCAGCAGCAGGAGCAAGTGCCCGGTGGGACTGCAGTGCAGGAGCAAAGAATTTCAGTAACCACCAGAGGCTCACTCCGATGACAGTGAGCAGTGCCCCACCTTGGTCTGGTGCCCCCACTCACCTGCTCCACCATCCCACCATGGCCGATGCCCATCATGTTCCACATGCACCCCCTGGTGGTCAGCACATGTCCTAGCTGCTGGTTGTTCGGTTGTTGTGCCATTCAGTCTATTTACATATTAGGGTTTTATATATAGATGATATACATATTTGTGTATCAAAACTCATCTAAACAGAAAAGGGACAATAAAAATAGGGTATAAAAGATAGAGTGCACGTGGCAGGGTGCAGACATGCACGCGCATGCCAGTGGGAGGTCTGTAGAGGGAGGTGCTGGCTGGTGGGGACGGGGAGTAGACCTCAAGGGCAGGGAAGGGAAGGGAGGAAGGGAGAGAGAAGGGGAGAGAAAGGGATAGCAGAGATCAAGAATGACAGGGAGTAAAGAGAGTGAGGAGAGAGAGAGAGAGAGAGAGAGAGAGAGAGAGAGAGAGAGAGAGAGAGAAGGGAATGGGACTGGGGGAAAGAGAACAGAGGAGAGGGAAGTGAGTTTGTGCACACCCAAGTATGTGGGTTTGGGGAGAAGCAGACATAGGCAGGTGGGGGTGGGTTCCTGGGCTTCCCTCCTCCCCCCTCCTGCTCCTCTTGCTCCCTCACCAATCCCAGGCCCCAGCTTTAGTGGGCCTCCTTGTCCATTTAAACCACCCAAAGCTGGCAGTAAATTCAACATCAGCATTGGGCCCAGCCTTTCCTTTCAACATCGCAAATAAACTTTGCTTGTAATCCATCACAACTAGTTTTTCTAGTTACTCCAACTGTTCTTGGTTTTCTTTTACATATTTCTGCTTTTTAATTAATTTTTTATGAATCCGTTTTATCTCCTTCTTGGCCTGTTGTCTATAAGTTTTATTTTATTGGTTGTTAGTGTTATTACAGTCTGCCTTTCTCTGTCTCTAAAGCTTATTTTAATCCCCACTTTTAAGGCCCTTTATTGGGTTAATCAGTTGGTTTCTGCACGATTCTGCAGGAGAGTGAGAAGGAGAGAGACCTCATGTCCCAGAGCCGGGTCTCAGACACATCCAAGGCCTCAGCTCTGGAGAACTTACCCTGGTCTAGATGGAAATAAATTACACTTTTTCAAGGTCAATTCTTTACATTTTTGTCACCATTTTCCAAAAAAATACCTGTTTTGACCAGTTATTTATTCAGCCTTAAATGATTATATGATAAGATAGTATTTTCTGGAGAATATTAGATAACACAAAAGCTAGTGAGAAAACAAAAAGGAAAATTCTGATGACCATCATCACCACATTCATGGCCTCCCAGACTTCCCCTGCAAAAACAGACATTTATTTATTTGCAAACATATAGCCAGCACTCGCTATATGTTAGGCCATTCGTTTAGCACTAACATGGATGATTTCACCCTCACAAATCTGGGAAGTAGGTGCTATTACAACTACATTTTATAGATGAAGAAAGCGAGGCACAAGAGATCAGTCAATATTCTCTCAATTGACATATGATGACTTTGATGTTAGAACCCCCAACCCTTTAGCCAGAGGCTGTCACTCCTAACCACCATACGAAACTTCCTTATCATATGCACATATTTTTATATAAATAAAATAAACCTTTCCTTATCTCGTGTGTGTGTGTGTGTGTGTGTGTGTGTGTGTGTGTGTGTGTAATTTTTCCATATGATATCCACACTTTTACCCCTAGGAATTTTGGCTTAAGATTCTAATAAGTAGTAACATTGGCCAGGTCACTTGGAAGTTCCTTAATTCTCTCCTTCACTTTTCTTGTCCCTTTCCACCAGTCTCCTGGGCAGCTATTAACAGGCTCCTTCTATGACTAGGTCTTGTAAAATTTAGGAATTTGGATTTTTCTAGCCCACAATCAGAATAACCATTTCTGAGGTGTCATGGGAAGACTGGACCTGTTCCCCCATGACCCTGTTACATTCAGGTGAGCGGTATGGGGGTTGCCACATTCTAATAATGCTTTATTGACTTCTGTAAAATTATAATTAATTTCTTTTCCAAAACCAACAACTTGGCACACTATGTGTTTTCATGGTGTTGTACATTATGGCTGACACTGACACCTACTGTTAAGGAGGGAAAGTGCAACTCAGCTATGTTAGCCATTGCATATAAGGACCAGGGCCAGAATCCTCTACTTCCGCCTTTAATGCAGTCTCTGAAGTGCTAAGAGCAACAGAAGCTAGATAAATTGTGAGACTCTAGCTCTTGTGTACTCACTGTTGCTGTCTTAAGCAGCTCCTGACTTACGATGGATTCCATTCATATTTGTGCCCTTCAAAATCTGAAATCCCTCATCTCTCTGAGATCATCAGGACTTTCAAAATGTTCTCATCCTCTACAAATCTGGGAAGTAGGTGCTATTTGGGTTTGCGCTTCCAGTCTGCATCTGACAGCTTAGAGCTTGGATTAAAGTTTTTCATAGTGAGGTTCAGGCTGAATAATTAAAAGAAGTGACAGGCAATAAATTGGCAAAAAAAACAAGAACAACAAATTGCATTCCAGCGAGTTGACTATACACAAGTCACTATGCTAGATGTTTTCATGTGGTTTTTCATTCAGTACTCACAACCATCCTTAATAAGCAGCAATTTTTATTCCTATTTAATAGACAACATTTTTTCACATCCAGTTCAAGTCTGAGGTTCACAGAGCTTAATTTGTCTATGGGCAGAAAATTAGTAAATTGAGGAGATTAGATATGAAATCAGGTCTTCATTTCAGAGCTTTCTGTTACCTCTGTAAAAAAAAATATATTTTGTAATATATTCCTGTGGACATAACTTTGTTTGATAAACACATAACTTATCAAATAGGCATTTTAGCTCTATTTTATAGATGAGGACATCAAGGTTTGCACAAAGTTGTACAGGTAGAGAGATCTCAAAGCAGGGTATGAATGAAAACATTCTAATTTTATCATGAGACACTCATTCAGTGGTACCTATGTGGGCTCTGGAGGCACCCTGCCTCGGTGCCCCACTGGTCCTGCCAGTTTCTAAGTGGGTGACTTTATGTAAGTTGCTTAACATAGTATGACTCTCTTTTTTCCTCATCGATAAAGTGGGAATAATTATAGCACTTCCCTTACTAAACTGTCAAGAGGATCATCTGAGATTATATATAACGTACATATGGCAGGTAATACATAAGATGTTATTATTATGCTCAAGAATGGATATAACCTGCCTTAGTTACAGGGTTTCCAGGGAAGGAAATAGAGTCACTTCATGGAAAATTTCAGCATAAAGCCATCAGATTTTGGAGCCAGTCCCCTCTTTCTGCCTGTCTCACAGGCCCAGGTCAGGAGCCGGGGGAAGCTGTGCTGTTTGCTTCTGCCACGACCATAGAGACAGCTGTGTCCACCTCCAAAGCCTTCCTGCTTTCCCTGGCAGCCGAAGCAGGATTCCAGGCTACAGGCATCATTTGCACTGAAGCGTTTCTATTTCAGTGACTGGGAAGCCTGCCAGAGGGAAGGAGTGAGACAGGAAAGAAGGCCCGTCTACGAGGAAGGCTGGGTTCTGGGTGCTTTCCCGGCTGGTGACCAGACAGGAGGAAGCTCAGACAGACTGGACAAGCCGCTCCTGAAGCATTCATAGAGCTGGGCAAACACGTCAGCAATCCTTTATGACCCTCTGCTTCCTTATCATTAAAGTAGAGCTAATAAGGCTTACCAGGAGTGAATGAAATAATGTATGCAAAACGCTGAGACTGAGTGCCCCCTGCAGGACAGAACTGTAACACAAGGAACTCTGGGTTGAGAATTAGGACACCTCCATTTCCACGTAGCTGGGGGTTTTCTGTGTGTGTTTGTGTGAGCTGTTTGCCTTCACTGGCTGATCATTTCTTCATCTGTATAATCAATGGTTTGGATTTTATAAAGTCTTAATGTTTCCTCCAGCTCAATCTGCATAAGCCATCATTCACATTCATTCATCCATCATACTTTTATTAAGTACTTGCCTACCACCCAGGCACTGATGATACCAGAATGAATAAGAAAGATTAACCTCAAAGAACTCAGTGCTATAATGAATATGATCCATGCACTGTGGGGAGCAAGGTGAATGGAAACAAGTAATCGCTTTTAGGGGAGTTGGCAATGGCTCAGAGAACACATAATTTTTGAAATGGGCCTTGGAGAACCAGTGCAGGCTTGCCAGATGAGAAGGAATGTCCCATAAAATAATAATGATGCTTTTATGGGACAACTGGAAAAGGTAAGTTCCCATTCTCTGCAGGACATTTCTAAGTCTCTTCTCCCAATAAGATTGGGTTTTGCCTCTTAAGTTTTACTTCAAAGTGGTGGCAGTCAACTCCATGTGGGCTTGGTATCTTGATTCTGACTTCTTTCTCTAATACAGAGCCAGACTCAGGCTCATGTCTTAGGGAAAGATGTATAGATCTGGGCACACAGAGCAACCAGCAAGTAAGTGTGCTCTCAAGCTCTGAGCCACTGTTTTGGGATTTCAAAGAAAGGTTTGGGCTCCTCAAGAAAACCAAAGAGCTAGGCAAAGAAGCCAATGCTCTTTGGTAGGAATGAGAGAGATTGCGGCTCCCAGATGACAGAGGCCTTGGCACTCCCACCGGGCTGGAGATGAGCTACACTGAGAAGCCACTCGTGTTGGTGGCAGTGGGATCTACAAGGGCAGCGATGGTGCTGAGCATGGCAGGGTCACTAGGCTATAAAACATGGTCACATTTCTTGTTTGCCTGCCCCCTGTTTTCCTCCATCTTTAGGCACCATCATATTTCTTTGTTATTTACTCTTTTTTTTCCTACTCAGTTCATGTAGCTCCAGTGGAGCTGATTCCATCTGTGGTCTGGGGTTAATCATGTGACCCTCCCCTGGCCAATCAGAAAATCTGTCCCCTTTGCCCTTTGCCAGTTCTGCAATGTGCTTGCTCACCAATCAGAGAAAATCTCAGAACTCTTGCAGGGGTGACTGGGAGAGAGGCGCCATTGTTCATAAGAATGACAGGAAGATGGGGTGCGACTGAGGTGCTAGCTGCCATCTGGCACCAGGAAGGAAGAACTTGCTTGAGAATGAAACCAACACTGAGGAACAAAACTTAGAGAAATTGACAACACTGGTGGTACTGCTCAGCATCGGGGCTGGTCTGCCTGGACGGTGCGATTCTGTGACCAACAGCTTTCTTTCTGTTTCCACAGTTCAAAGTTAGTTTTCCGTCACTTGGGAACTCTTCTGGGTTAAATGATGATTCTCTCCTTCTTGGAGCTTAGGGCATTGGAAATGGGAGGTACCTCTGATACCAGCTTTTCTATGATTTCAAACAAGTTCTTTCTTCCCTGAATAATGGTCCAGGTTGTCAACAGAGAGACCTTTTTCTCCATATGATGCCCAAGCCATCGCCCAACCTGCAGCTTCAGAGCTCCCTTGTCTACAGATTCCTCTTCCCACATCTTTTTTTCTCTGCCTCTTTTTAAAAATAACTCGCATCTGCTTGTCTGCCTCCTGCTCATCCTTCTGTTGCCACGTGTGAGCATCCCTGGTCCTGTCCCTGGCACCGAGGAAGCTTGAGAGAGGCTCCTGGACCCATTTCTCCTGCTGTGCATTGCTCTGTCCGGTGTCTAGCTCCCCAAGTTACAGGCTTCTCTCTCCTTGGCTCAGCAAAGGACCCATCAGAAAATGTAGCTGCATTTCTGGATTCACGAACCTGAGGCTGATTTCAATGCCATAGATTCCTGGGTGTAATTTTCTGACATCCTGTAGATGGATGGCCTAGAGAACTCAGGCTACACAGATTCTGGGGAGAGGTCCCCCATTTATTGGTTTAGGCGAGGAGGAAGGTTGAACTAAATCACTGCAAGTAATAGGAACTGGTTAATTCCTAACTATGATAGGGCCAATACTTACAAAGAATGTGTTGTGAATGATACACTGTGCTATGTACTTGTGGTTTGCATTTGTTTCTCGAACAGCTTGTTAAGTACTCTAATTGCCTCCATTCTGAAGATGAGAAATCTGAGGTCCAGAGAAGCTAGCAAAGTTGCTGCGGTCACACAGCTAATGATGGTTATGGTGTTCATCCGTGGGTTCACCCCAATATGCCTGGGATTCCACTGTCTAGATACAAGGGATTATTGGCCTTCCCTGTCCTGTGTAGGTTGTGAGCCTGGTAACTTGCTTGTCCAATAAGCTATGACTGGATATGACGTGTCACTCTGGGTGAAAGCTCAAAGGACCCTTTTCCCTGGGAAGGTGGTGGCCTCGTCAGCCTGGTGAAGGTGACACACATGACAAAGAACAGGGCGTCTCACTGATGGCCCAGGAATTCATGAAAGAAGCAGGAGACAAAGTTGTGTGAGCCTTAAAAAGTATGGATTTTTAAAATTATTGAAACATGACCTAGATAATTGAATCATTAGTAGAGTCATGATTAAAAAATCCAGCTTAATCTGGTTTTAAAGCCAGAACTTGAGCAGCTCTTTATTTCTCTGTAAGAACACTTGAGAAAGTAAGGATCCCTCTAATGACTGGGAAGCAACTAGGAGTTTGGGGATACAGCATCGCTGTGACTTCCAGGGCATCTGGTCAACCTCTCAGCAGCAAAATCTTGGCTGTAAGCATAAACCTGAGCAGCAGTCTCCACTGGTCTTTGCCCAAGAGCCTCACAATTGTGTCTCCAGCTCTGTTCCAGTTTTGCCTTCCCATTATCTGCTTACCTAGGGCATCTCCCGATTCACAGCATCTATGGCTTTTCCTGTCTACCTCTATTTGCTTCCGCTTCAGGTGGTGGCTTCTACAAACTGCCCACTCGCTGAACCTTGAATTTTAAACTCTCTACAATTGTCTGTTGTTTCACAAAATCCTGGGCCACTTTGAAGGCTGCTGACCATAGATTCCTAGCCAGGTGGTCTGTGGTTCCCCCATTCCAGTAAGCTGCCAAGAAGACTGGGTCACCTGCTAACAAGTCCCTCGGCACATTGGAGGGAGGTCAAGTCACTACGCTATACACCTTAAACTCACACAGAGCTGTTTGTTAATGACATCTCAATCAGACTGGAGACAAATAATAGTGGGGGAAAAATAGGACCTCGAAAGCCAGTTGGTGTGCAACGTTAGAAATAATGAGACTTTACATCACGCGGCAGGATAACCAGCTGGCGCTGGCTAGGCTCGTCCAGAACGAGACCTGCAGGCATGCACATGGCCTTCTTCTGCCTCTGCTCCCTTTTCATACTCTACCTCCCTCGCTGGCCAACAAGTGGCTGGCCCTCTGTGCCTCCCTCGCACCCCCGCCCCCGCCCTGCCTCTCCTTGCAGTCAGGGACTCCAGGCCTCAGCCCTGCCAGGGGCTCCATTGTTCTGAAAACAGGCCTCTGTTCGCAGGGTGGAGATGCGGCTTCCCAAGTCGCTCTTGAAACAAACCTGGTCTAGGTGTTTTCTAAAATTAAAGTTTAGTGGACAAATTCTGTGTGAATATCTTCTCCTGTAACAAATGAAAAGAGTTGGGAAAATTCTAAAGTTCCTTTTGACCAAGAGTCTGAAGCTCACTCTTGTCCTTGGTGATGACCAGTAACCAGCCTGTGACACTCATATGCATGGTTACCACATGTGTGTGCTCAACATGAAGAGTATCACACTGCACGTGTTGTTTTGTAATTTGCTTGCTTTTACCCAATAGTAAGTCTTGGTAATATCCACATAATGATATTTTATAGCTCTATTGGTTTATTTCTTTAAACCATAGCTTCTTTTCCATAGCGTAACTATATCACAGTTTACTTAGCCAATTTCCCATTGATGAACATATAGACTTTTTCTTTTTTTAAAGTTAAAAACTATGTTGGGATGAACATTCTTTTGTGTGCAAATGTGAATGATTCTCAAGATCTGACACTAAACAATGGAATTCCTGGGTAATTTAGATCCGCACCTTAATTTCAGCATCTGTTATCAAATCTGAGCTCCCTTGCGCTCCGACCTCAGTATCTGACTCTCGGCCTGGTTACCTAGACCTGAGGTAACACCGGTCCAAGCACCAATTCAAGCAGCAGCAGGCCGACCCTGACTCCAGGCACTGTGCAAGGTGTTTCCTCCTCTCGGTGACCCCACAGCATCTCCCGAGGGGAAACATCATGGCCACACCACAGATGAAATATGTTAGGTTCAAAGAGATTGAGATAGTTCTCCAAATACCCCCAATGCCTAGCGGTAGGCTCTGGGTTTGAACCTAGGACTGTCTGATGACAAGGCCACATGCTTAGCGATGAATTTGCCTCTCTGAACCCCTGAGGCTTTGGATCTCCCCTGGAAGAACTTCTTTCAAGTGTCCAGCCTGCAGGTGTGAGGCAAGGGTCTCACCTGCGAGCAGTGGTTGGCCCCCATGGTCAGGGACAGGTGCATTGTGAGAGGTGGAGAGACAAGTGTGGAGCTCGCTCCTTCAGAGGCAGTGCATGTAGCCAGCAGCCCACCTCATCTCAGCAGCAGCTGCACCATCGAGACGTGAAATGCTTAACTCTATGTGTCAACTTGGCTGGGTGGAAGGTACCCACACGCGGGTTGAGTGTGATTTCTGGGCACGTCTGTGAGGTTATTTCCAGAGTGAGTGAAGCACAGCTCCCTCCCCAGGAGGACCCGGTCCACCGAGGGACTGGAGGGAACAAGAAGACCAACCACAGGCACAGTCTCTGTCTCTGCCAAGGGCCTCAGCCTGCCCTACTCTTGACTCTCTCAGGCTGGCCCTGCAACACCTGGTTCTCAGGCCTGGGACTCAGACTACAATAGGCCACTGGCTTTGCTGTGTCCCCAACTTGTAGATGGCAGGTCGTAGATTCTCAGCCTCCATACTCACATGAGCCCGTTCCTCCTTAGATAGAGATGGAGCAGGGATGGGGAATGTACAAAGCCCTCGAAATCACTGGTCTGCCCTTAAGGCATTAGGGGTGAGTTAATTAAACGTGTGACCACATATAGCAGGCTCATTGCTAAGTTGATAATTCTGTATGGCTCTTGAATGATGTTATAAACTCCAAGTGGCCCTTGGCAGAAAAAAGAGTCCCCACTCCTGAGATAGAAAGAAATAGAGATAGAGATAGAGATAGAGATAGAGATAGAGATAGAGATAGAGATAGAGATATGGAGATGGAGATGGAGATAGAGATAGATGAAGATGGAGATGGAGATAGAGATAGAGATAGTGATAGAGATAGAGAGAGAGGGAGTGAGATAGGGAGAGAGATAGGGATACAGAGGTAGAGGGAGAGGGAGAGAGAGAGAGATAAAGATAGATAGAGAGAGATATAGAGATAGAGGGGGAGAGAGATAGAGGAGGGAAAGAGAGAACTGAGATAATGAGTGTCCATCCATCGTGAGTGTCCAGTCCAAAAATAAGTTCAAAATGAGTCCCCTAGAGAGTCTCTGGGACACCTGTCTGAGAACCTCGCCTCATGTGATCAAGGCACATCAGCACGCATGCCACACCCATGCCCAAGCTCTAACCGGCTGCGTCACCTGGTCCTCTGAATGGCCACTGATGCTTCCCCTGGGTGAGCCCTGAGCAGGGAAACGAGGTGCATGTCCTCTGACCGTGCCTCCCACTGCTCCTGCAGCCCCACCCTGTGCCCTGCTCTGCCTGTCCGACCTTTGTTCACGCTGCCCCCTGTGTGCAATGCCTGTCACTGCGCATCTTTACATGTTCACAGATGGATCACCTCAAGTGTCAAATGTTCCACCAGTGTCCCCAGCTTCCTCCAGCCCAGACTTGTCTCTATCCTCCGAACTCTCACAATGCCGTCATCCCACGCAGATCTCTCTGTACCTCAGTAACAGCTGCTCCAATTTTAGGGCTCAAGTTGACACAGGAGTTAAACTTGAGAACTTTCCTTCTGCCGGGTAGTCCGGTCTAACCTCATAGCTGTTCATCACATTATTCTTAAGGAATTTAAAATATTTTGTACTTAAATAAACTTGTATCAGCCTCCCCCTCCCCCAAGTTATTTAATATCCCTAACCTTCAATTGTAAAATATGGATGATGAAAGCAACCGCAGAGGTTCTGTGGGGATTGACTGTAAATGAAGCACTTGGCACCGTGCCTGAGATGGTAAGTGGTGGTATCTTTATTAGGCATCTCCAGCATTATTTATTAATATGAATTGACATTTGTTATTTTCTCTTCTGTTTTCATGATACAAATCTCTTTAGGATGCCAAATGCGCTCTCTCTCTCTCTCTCTCTCTCTCTCTCTCTCTCTCTCTCTCTTTAGCTACAAGGCCTTGGGCAAGTTACTTAACCTCTCTGTGCCTCAGTTTTCTCACTGACTGTCACTTACCCATGAGTTCATCACATAGTCACTGCATGCCCACTCTGTGCCCAGGACAGCATGTAATGCTGGAGAAATAAAGATGAACAAAATGATAAGTTATTATGTTTTCATGCAACTTGCATTTAAATTGGGGAAATAGGTATAAGTAAAAATGCCACACATTAAATTGTGAAGTTAGTCCTGTGCTGAGTACTTGAAATAGAGGTATATGTTGTGCAATAGGGGGATTTGGCCTAAACAAGGAATTCTGCCAGGATAAGTAAGTTCCGCAGTATTAGTAAGAGTTAAGTAGAGAAAAGAAGGAAATAAATTCATTGAGAGCACTGTGGAAAGCCTGTGCAAAGGCTCTGGGGTAGCAAGAAGCATGTTGACCTCGGAGATTGCTGAGGCTTCAGAACAAGATTGAGAGAGGAAGCAGATGAACAGAAGAGATAGTTTCACATTGAGACGTTCCTCCAGGAAGTGTTCCTGAACTGGTCAAATGAAAACAAGAGGTCTTTGTGCTCTAGCCAGTTTGGCTCGTTATATAGAGCGTTGGCCTGAGGACTGAAGGGGCTCTGGGTTTGACTCTGGTCAAGGGCACATACCTTGGTTGCAAGCTTATCCCCAGCCCTGGTCTGGGGGCATGCAGGAGGCAACTAATCGATGTGTCTCTCTCACATTTATGTTTCTCTCTCTATCTCTTCCCATTCTCTCTAAAATCAATGGGGAAATATCCTTGGGTGAGGATTAACCAAAAAGAAATAAAAAGTGTTCATTAAAAAAAAAATAGGTCTTTTCCTAGCTGGTTTGGCTCAGTGGATAGAGTGTTGGCCTGCAGACTGAAGGGTCCCAGGTTTGATTCAGGTCAAAGTCACATGCCCAGGTTGTGGGCTCCATCCCCAGTAGGGGGCCTGCAGGAGGCAGCCGATCAATGATTGTTTCTTACCATTGGTATTTCTCTCTCTCTCCCTCTCCCTTTCTCTCTGAAATCAAATATATATATATATTTCTCCAGCATTACACGCTGTCCTGGGCACAGAGTGGGCATGCAGTGACTATGTGATGAACTCATGGGTAAGTGACAGTCAGTGAGAAAACTGAGGCACAGAGAAGTTAAGTAACTTGCCCAAATATATATATATATATATATATATATATATATATATATATATATATATATATATATATATATATATATATATATATATATATATATGAGAGAAAGAGGTGTCTTTAAATCTTTCTTAGGGCCAAGAGAAGTGTCTAACTACTTTCCATCTATGGGATTGAGAAAAATACTTCTGTGAGTTCTTGTACGATGAAAACTATGTTACTCCTGGCTTGGTCTTATAGTAGACACTACCAAGTATCTCCCTCTCCCTCCATCACAGTTTCATTTCCATATTAGTGTGAACATTTATTTGTATTTGTTCCCAATTAAAGCTCATGAATTTGGATTCTACCTGCTCAAAGATCTGTGATACTAAAAGAGAAGTTGAGTTAATGTTCAGAAGCACATACGAAAGTTCTTAAGCCATGTTAGAAGTAGTCAATTAGACTCAAACAATTACTAGGTTTGAATTATAAATCATTCCTACCTATTCATTAAAGCAGGTCCAAGATGCTAGTTAGAAGTAATAGAGCTGCATTTCTTTGCAAACAGTCTATAACTCAGAGTGCTGCTAATTCAAATGAGCCTCCCCCTCAATCAAGCAGATTACTCAAGTGTGTTGGCTGGCTCTTTTTAAAATTGAATGGAACATCTCTTTTTCTGATTATATAAGCACACCCACAATGTAATAAATTTAAAGAATTCAGAACAGGATAAGGAAAAATCATCCATTATATCTATATAATCACCAAAAGCACATCCATTCATTTCTTACAATCTTTCCTTAAAAACCACTTGATACATGAATGGGTGAGTGAAGATGTGGATGGATGAACAGGTGGCGGTCGAATTGATGATAAATAGATATGTAGACTGATTTTCCAAAAACGGGGATCATAATGTGTCAGAGATGGTTAATTCTCACCCAATAGCCATATGTTCCTCTATGTTTCTCCACCTGTGTTAAAGTTAATTGGGACACGAAGCCGGGACTGGTCAAAAGCTTGGGGTAAAAGTGATGTTCACCATTCCCATTCCTGGCATCAAAACTCCTTACACAATTAGCCACACCCGATCTCCACCTCGTTTGTCTTATGGGAGAAGCATCCCGAGTTTCTGAGACTTGAAGAAGAGACACAGAGGAGAGCCGTGTGGCCTGCATCTGACTGGGGTAAGAGCAAGAAATAAACCTTCTCTGTAATTGAGACCTGAGTATCTATCTCTCAGAAAAGCATGCCTCAGCTTATCCTGACTATCACTCTACACTGACTCATGGTCAGTTTCAGCTATTTTACATGGCATCATATGCCATTTCCTATGTCAACACATAGTCCTTAAAGTTGTAATGTTAGTGCTTGTGCATCATTCATCATGTGGCTGCACTGAAATTTTTTTTTACCTTTCCCCTGTCTGTGGGTTTTTTTTCTTTAATTAGGATAAATTCCTAGAAGATAATTTCAAAAATTGCAATGTTTTTGAAAGTTCTCAATTTATTTCTACAGTGCCTTCCAGAAAGTTATACCAGCTTTTCATGCCCGATAGTCTACAGCCATGGCATTTCTAACCATAATGGGCATTAATATTTAAATAATCTTTGCCAACTTAATAGGTGACTATGGTATTTCCTTTTAATTAAATCTTTATTACTAATGAAGCTAAAGCATCAAATATTGGCCATTGACTTTGGTTTCCTTTGTGAATTACTATTTCTTCTGCCTGAAACCACCTGTCTCCATACCATCTTTATCTAGCTAATGCTCACAGGCCATTCAAGGCTCAGTTTAGAATAACGTCTTCCCAGAGATGGTCCCAGACTCATTGAGGAAAAACTGTCCTTTATGTCTTGTCGCAGCACCTATAGCTCCCGTATTACAACATTAATCATGCTTTCTATAAATATTTGTTAAAATATCTGTCTTCACAGGTCCACAGAGGCACTTTATAAGTTGTTCTCTGTCTCTTAAAGATTTAAGCTGATGCCTGGTCAAGTCAGGTAGGAAATAAAGTCTTGCTTAAAGAATGAATTGACTGATAAAGGTAATAGTGATAATGATGGTGTTGGTGATAATTCCCTATGCAAAGGATGCAATAACGATTATTGACTTTAAAAGTGATCGTTACAGAGATGGGGGGTAGACACAGCCACCGGAGGGATTGTTGTATGGATAAAGCATTTATATTAGTCATAAAGTGTGGGGCTGGTTTTAATTTAATGATGGTCACGCTCATGTTGATGGTGGTGATGCTGCAGCTGAGGGGGTGACCGAGGTGGAGCCGAGGAATTGGACTGATGTGTTCATGGTGATTCTGTTTACCAAACATAGAGAAATGTTATTGGAAAAAATCTAAATTAGACAGGAACAATTTAGCTCAATGAAGATTATTGGCAAACATGAGGATATCCTTTGCCATGCGATATGAGCATGTATTCCCCTGGACTTGCCTCAGGTAGTGAAGTTTGATAAGCTCCAAATTCCAGGAAGCCAGGCCGAGGCACTCAGGGATTCGCTTTGGGAGGTTGGCCTCTGGCATTCAAAGCAATTGTTTATTTCTTCAGGATATCCTTGTCTCTCTTTAGGTATCAGGCATGAATAAGACCTCAGCTTAAAAATAAAGCCCTTGAAGAACAGGGACAGACTACCTGATCATGGAGGACAAGAGGACAAGACTAGAAGTGGCCGATCCATGTTAATGAACAGTTTAAAGTTTCTGAGGTTAAAACTAGTGAAGTTCATTGACAATGGGAGAAGATGGGCCATTGTCAAATGTTACCTTAAGGGTTTAGAATTTTAAGTCAAGGTTGATGAGAAAGAATGAATGTTGATGTTTCAATGGAACAGAAGACAGAATTTGTGAAAGAATTTTGTATATTATGCTAAGTAACTACTACATAGCTACTATTAAAGGTAAACTCTCAAATCTCAGTAGTTCAGCATAATAAAAGTTTATGTCTTACTCTTAAAGGGGCCATTTTAATTGGTGGGGACTCTGCTCCATCCAGTGACTCAGGGACCCAGCCTTTCTCCCTATGAAAAGGCCCCCATGAGTTCTAACATGTGGCTTCCTAGATAAACGTGGCTTGAGCAGAAGCTGGGGTGGCACATCAACTCCTTAATGTTTCAACTCATAAGTGACACCTAATTCTTCTGCTTACCCTTCCTTCCTGAGACCAGGTCACGGGGTCCTGCTTGATTGCCATGAGCAGAAATCATAGCCCTTTTGTTTCCAAAGAAGGAGAGCAGAACCAGACAGAGGTGAGCACTAGATACCTAAAGAGTAAGTCTTGCCCATGAGAACTGTCTACATGAATTCTGGAACAGAGAAAGCCAAGAATTAAAGTCTCCATGTGACTCCCAGACCATGGGAGTGCTTGGAACAAAACTAAGTGCATCCTTCCTTATCCAAAAGTACTGAGTGTCCTGGAAGGTATTTAAACAAGATGACCTATGAAGACCTTCCTTCCGGTGAGGGGCTACGATTCAAGAAAAAGGTTGTTATCAGGTAAGTAATATGAGTCTGTCACCTATGGAAGAACATACCAATCACTCCCAGACCCAAACCCCTTCCCAATGCAATCAGTCATGACCAATCAGTTAGGATTGTCAGCTGAAATTGACCTAATTGTCTTCTTTATTTTGGTTGTCAAAAAATGATGGAAAGAATTTCTGCTTCTTGCTATGACAGAGTATCTGGTAGAAAACTTACCCATATAACCAACTGTGAAACTACACAATGTAAATGAGGCAACATTTTCAGCTACAATCCCTGAAAATAAAAATTCACGAGGTGAGTGCCACAACCCCCCAATTGCCCCAGCTCTCTGTCATGGGTAATTCCCTGACTGAATAGATACGCTATAGTTCAAGCACAGCCCTTCAGTGGTGCTGCACCGAGAAGCAGAGAAAGCCTCTGAGGCAGCTGGAGCAGCTGGAGTCTGTGACACATAAATCAGGGAGCTACGAGAAGGGAGTGCCCAGGAGCCTATGAGAAGGCCCCCACGAGTTCTTAGCTAAATGCTGGGCTGCACATATGCAGGGTGAGACAATGTGAGGCTTGCAAGGAAGCGCCTCCTACAGGGATGGAAGTTAAACAGGGAAACAAGTCAAAATGTACCCTAGCTAGTTTGGCTCAGTGGACAGAGTGTCAGCCTGTGAACTGAAAGGTCCCAGGTTCAATTCCAGTCAAGGGCACATGCCCGGGTTGTGGGCTTGATCCCCAGTGGGGGACTTGCAGGAGGCAGCTGATCCATGATTCTCTTTCATCGTGGATGTTTCTATCTCTCTCTCTCCCTCTTCCTTCTTCTCTGAAATCAATAAAAGTATATTTTTAAAAAAAGAGGTCAAAATGTTAAGGGATGTTAGATTCCAGCCTGGTCACTTACTTAACCCTTTGGAAAGAGACATCAGAAAGGCCATAGCTTAAGAGTGATAGTATCACCCTAGAGTGAGGTCTTCTCTACACCTGCCATAACAAGCCCTCTAATGATGCATCAATGGGACTGCAGGGGACACAGAGTCTGGTGGCTTTGATCTTACAAGTTCCAGGGGCCAGGGAAACCTTGGGAATTCCACAAATCTGTTCTAACAAAGCAAAACTAAGCCTACACAAGTTTCAAGGCAGGAAGTCAGTAATTGGATTATCTAGCAATAGAAAAGTACCTTGTCTTTAGAGGAATAAAGTAGAACCCCAAGTATCTATAGTCATTTACAATTTTCAGTCAAAAACTGCTAGACATTGAAAGAAGAAAAAAGAATATTGATGAAAATGATCAAAGTCCTAGGGACTGTGAAACAATACATTATGCATACATAATTAGAGTCCCAGAAGTAGAAGAGAAAGAATAATACCAAAAAAATGCAGTTGAAGAAATAATGTCAAAAATTTTCCCAAATTTATTAAAAACTGGCAAAACTAAGCAGAATGAATGCAAAGAAAAATCACACGTAAGCATGTCATAATTAAACTGCTGAAATCCAAGAATAACAAGAAAAAAATGTAGCCAGGAAAAAAAGTCATAGTTATAGACTTAAATGTAAGAGTTAAAAATAACATTTCAGAAGAAAACATAGGAGAATATCTTCAAGTCCTTGAGCTAGACAAAGATTTCTTAAATATGGCAACAAAATCATGGTCTATAAAAGAAAAGAAATTGACCTCACTAGAATTAAAAACTTGCATTTCAAAAGAAAACCATAAATCAATATTCCTCATGACCATGGACACAAAAATCCTGAGCTAATATTAGCAAAATGAACTCATAACTACTCTATGAAAAGGAAAATATATAATGCTGTATTGGTCAAGGTTCTCTGGGGACATAGACCAATAAGATACTATATATATATATATATATATATATATATATATATATATATATATATATATATACATACATATATATATATATATATATATACACACATATATATATATATATATAAGATACTATATATATATATATACTATATATATATAAGATACTATATATATATAAGATATAATATATATATATATAAGATACTATATATATATAAGATATATATATATAAAGATACTTATATATATAAGATATACTATATATATAAGATATATATAAAGATACTATATATATAAGATACTATATATATAAGATATATATAAGATACTATATATATATAAGATATATATAAGATACTATATATAAGATACTATATATATATATATAATATATATATATATATATATATAGAGAGAGAGAGAGAGAGAGAGAGAGAGAGAGAGAGAGAGAGAGAGAGAGACTTATTTTATGAGGTATTGGCTCAAACAATTATGGGGGATGAGAAATCCCATGATCTGCTATCTGCAAGCTGGAGCCCCAGAGAAACCTGAAGGCCTGAGAACCATGGAGCCAGTGGTGTAATGCCCTGATTCAAGTCCAAAGGCCTGAGAACCAGGAGCACCAATGTCCATGGGCAGGAGAAGATGGATGTGCAGCTTAAGTGTGAGAGCAGATTCCTCCTTCCTACTGCTTTGATTCTATTCAGACTCTCAGGGGATTGGGTGGTGCCCACTAACAGTGGGGAAGGTGGATCTTCCTTACTCAATGTACTGATTCAAATGCTAATCTCCTCTGGAAACACCCTTACAGACACACCCAGGTACAACGTTTTATCAGCTATATGGGCACCCCTTAGCCCAGTCATGTTGATTTGACACATAAAATTAACCATTCAATGAATAAGCATAGTTTATCCAAAGAATACAATGTTGGTTCAACATCCTAAATCAATCAATGTATTAACAGATGAAAAAAAAACAAAAAACAAAAAATCATATGATTATCACAATAGTTGAAGAAAACAAAAAAGTATTTGAAAAAAAATTGACAATCATCCATGATAAAAACCTTCAGCAAGTTAGAAATAGAAGGTTATTTTCTTAACCTTATAAAGGGTGTGTACAAAAACAAAACACATAAACAAATGGCATTATATTTAATGGTGAATAAACAAATGTTTTCCATTTTAATATGAGAAACAGAGTTTGTTTATTGTACCACTTGTATCCAAATTATAATGAAGTCCTAGCCAGTGCAATAAGCAAGAAAAATAAATCATGCAGTTGAAAATATTTTTCTGTATCCAAAATTTCATGATCATCTACATAGACATTTTAAAGAAGCTACATAAAAGTTAATAGAACTATTAAATGTGTTTAGCAAGATTATAGGACCACTAGGTCAACAGAAAATTCCACTGTATTTATATATACCAGAAATGAACAATTGGAAAATAAAATTTAATAATGGTTCCATTTATAATAACAAGAAAAAAAAACATGAAATAATTGGAATCCTAATGAAAAATGTGCAATACCTATATCCTGAAAGAAATCAAAGTAGATTTAAATAAATAGAGAGAAATTCCATGTTCATAGACTGGAAGACATAATATGGTTAATAGGTCAATTCTCCCAAAGCTGTGATTCAGTGCAATTCAAATTTAGTGCCCAGAAGTATTTTTTTGTAAAAACAAAACAAAACAAAAAAAACAATAAAATTGACAAGTTGAATCTAAAATTTATGTCATTTTGGTAAGAAATGAACATAAACAACAACAACAAAAACCAACCAAGAATAATCTAAACATTTTCAAGAACACTGAACGAAGTTAAAGAACTTAACAGTTCTAAATTTAAAAATAAGTAATTAAAACATATAATAATAAAGACAGGTGGGAGTAATGAAACCATTGGATCAGAGAAAACCAATGGGATAGAGCAGAGCACAGAAGTAGATCCACACATATGTGATCAATTGATTTTAAAAAATGCTTCAAAAGCAATTCAGTGAAACATGTAGTCTTTTCCAAAGAATGGTCCTAAAACACCATATGCAAAAAGCTGACCCTTGACCCCATATCCCAGGCCACATAAAAATGAACCCAAAATGGATTGTAGACTTATATATACTTTTTAAAACTATAATACTTTTAAAGGGTGAAACTTTTTGTATTCTTGCTTACAAATGCCACCAAAAACTCAAATCATAAAACTCAAATCAAATTGGTAAATTTGAATTCATCATAATTTAACTTTTGTCCCTCAAAATATATTATTATAAATATGAAAAGGCAATTCACAGACTGGTAGAAAATATTTATAAACCATATAGCCATCAAAGTGCTTTTGTCTAAAAAAATATGAAGAATTCTGACAACTCAATAGTAAGAAAGCAGATACCCCAATTTAAAAAGCAAACAGGGTGACAGGTTTGAGCAGACATGTCACACTAAGAGATATATAGATGGAATATAAGCACATGAAAAGATACACTTTAGCCATTGGGAAAATTCAAATTAAAGCCATCATGAGACAATATTACACACCTACTGAAATGCCTAAAATAAAAAAGACTGATCGTGCCAAACTGGGAAAGACAGGGAGCACCTAGACCGCTCATATATTGCTGGCAGGATTGTAAAATTTTGTAACCCCTTTGAAAAACAATATGGCAGCTTCTTAAGAAGTTAATGGAACCTCTACCATGTGGCTCAGCTATTCCACTCCTAGCTATTTACTCTAGAAAAATGAAAGCATATGTCTATGCATCCACTGTAAAGGAACGTTTATAGCAGTATTATCTGTGATAGCCAAAGACTGGAAATAACTCAAATGTCCACCAACAGGTTAATTAATAACCGAGTTGTGGTACATGCACACAATGATATACTACTCAGCAAAAAAAAAAAGTAACACAACAACAGACAGGTAGAAACACAGATGAATGTCAAAAGCACTACCCTTAGTGAAAAAGCCAGATGAAAGAGTATATGCTATATAATTTCACTTAGACAGAATTCTCCATAGCGCAAACCAGTCTCTAGGGACAGAAAGCAGCCTGGTGGTTGCCCAAGGGCATGCTGGGAGGAGACTGATGAAGGGTGTGGTGCTATTATAAGGCTCAAACTCCACCACTTTGGAAAGAAGGTTTGGAGGCTGCTGATAAAGTTAAACATTCACTTCCTATATGACCAAGCAATTCACAAGAGAAATCAAATTACATGTTCACAAAAATCCTTGTATGTCCCTATTTTATAGCAGCATTTGTCATAATAACCAAAAACTAGAACTGAGCAAGTGCCCATCAACAACAGAATGCGTTGAAAACTGCGATGTAGTTGTACATTGAATACTCCCCGGCAAGGTAAATGAGCAAGTTACGGATACACACAATGATATGGATGCAACTCAAAAATATACGGAGCAAAGAACCAGATACAAGGCATCTGACTTCACTTCTTTGAAGATTAGGAAAAGCTAATCTATAATGAGAGAGAGAAGATCTGTGATTTACTGCAAAGGCTCATCAGCCAATCATCTGTGGTGGCAGAAACATTCCATATCCCTTTTGGGATGCTGGTCACATCTCTCTACCTACTTGCCAAACTCATAGAACTCTACACTTAAATATGTGCAGCTCACTGGGTGTTTATTATTTCTCAGAGATGTTGATTGGAAAACGGAAAGAGTGTGGGGAGTTGGGAAAGAAAAGTGAAAGGGAACAGGTCCCTGAGGCCCGTGAATCTCTGGTTCCCCAGCCACTTCATTAGAAACAGCAGGTGGCTCTTGCCAAATTGAGTTTATTTTTAGGCAGAGTTCATTGGTATACCCTTGGGGGCTATTTTCCAGCATGGAGTATTTCCTTTTGCATTTTCTTCACAGCAAAGAAAACAAAATAGTTGGAAAGGAGCTCGGTTGCATAAACATGTAGAGTGCTTTGTCCTTCCTGCAATGCATTTGGAAACAAAAATGTAACCTTTTCTCTCACAGTGATGAGTAACACACGGTTGCAGGTGGCCTCTGTGATTATGGGGACAAGAGGAGGGTTCGTGGGTTGGGTATGGGGGACCTGCCTGGTGTCTCTGCACGGCCCCTAGGTACCCTTATGACCCAGGCAGGCCACCTGATTGCTCTAAGCCTTAACCTCCTTTTCTAGAAAAAGAGGATGAATGGGCTTCTATTAGACTAGAGAGTTTATTCCAAGACTCAAATAAAATAATATCTGTGGATGCATTTTTTAATTAAAGCACAGAAAATAATATCTAACTATGAATATTATTAAATACTTAATTTTAGAGAAGGATTATGTTGGCCAAAATTACATAGGCTGGGAGGAGGAGGGGACTCAGACCTCAAGGTGGCTATCCTATGTCACTTGAAATTGTAATGAAAAATGGGCAAGGTAAGGGCTTTAGAATCAGATCTTAGTTTGTACTCCCCAAAAGTGAAAATATATGAACTGTTTACTCTTGGCCCCCTCTGAGCTTATGTGTTTCTACCTGTATGGTTTTAATGATTATATAGAGGTTTTATAAGAATACATTGAAATAACTTGAGTGAAAACATACAATTCAGTGCCTGATAGGGAGTTAATTTGCTAAATTAAGTTGGTCTAGAAATAATGAGAACTTGGAGAATTTCCTCTCAAATGTAATTATTAGCACTTCAAGAGCAGTCTATGTAATCATTGGCATAGAGTGACGCAACAGATGGGGTCCTGAGAATAATAGTGGTGATGACGATGGTCGTGGCAATTATTATAAACATGCGTTGAGCATGTACTCTGGTGCCAGACACTGCCATGTTTGCTTTCCTGTGTTTCTGCTCAGTCTTCTCGGTAACCCACAGGCAGGCATGGGAATTCATCCTTATCCTGCAGGTGAAAGCTGCAGCTCAGAGGCCAAATCTCGCCTAAACTCACCTGGTAAGAGGTGCTGAGCGGGGGCTGAGCGTTCAGTTTGTGCCAGACGCCGGTCCTAATGCACTTTGCCACATGCCGCTGAAAAGATGACGGTTGCTGCAATTCGCACCATCAGCACCCCCTGACAATAAAGTCCTGCTGGTGAGACCCAGACCACGAGGCCCTAATAGCTGGCTCCGGGGGAAGTTGTTCTCCAGGTCTTGGGGCTTTTGTCACAACAAAACATGTGTGCTCTCCAATCACACCTGCAGCAGCTGCTCATTTGGCAACATGCAGTTTGTAGGTTCCAGAGCAGGTGGTCTCGCCCGCTGTTTATCCACACACATCGCCACTATCTAGGTGAGCCTTCTGTTTCCAAGGACTTCTGCAAGGGCCCTTAAAAAAATAAAAAAGAATGCCGAACCAAGCAGAAAACTCTCCTGCCCGCACTGAGAGGCCTCGCCCTTCACCTTATCCTAGACGGGCCTTCGCATGTGAGAAGGGCAGTGGGGCCAGGGCTGGCAAGGCGGGAACAGGCTGCCGTCCACCCATGTAGAAAACGGATATAAAGACCCGGGTGAAAATGACGGGGACCATTTACTCTATGTCTCACTCCTGTTAGAGGTTTTCGCTTTATTTCCATAGAGTGCTCGAATCCATGGCCTCACGCTGCACGCTGGTCGGAATCTCTAGGTTATTCTGTAGCTGTCCCCTCAGCCTGCGCTGTCAACAGCCTCACTCGATTACAGCCTGTGTGCCACTCATGCTGTGTCCAGTTACATCCGTGCAGAGTCTGCCCACGTGCTCACTGTCAGGGAAGCAGGAGCCTAGGAGGAGCACGCTGGCCTTGGATGTCTCAGTGGGAAGTGGCTCACCTCCCCCCACAGCCCGGTGGCCAGAATTAGTCACATGGCCCTGCCTGACTGGGAATGGGGGGTGGGGGGGCAGCACTGATACTTGGCAGTAAATGTTTCTGACACAGTGGGTGTTGGGTCCCCATCTTACAAAGGAAGAACCTACAGGTCACAGCGGTTATTTGACGTACCCAAGGCCACACAGGTCTTAGCAGCAAAATCGGTGTCAAAAATGTCTTCTGAACTCTAGATAGTGGGAGCTGCTGGGCTGCAGCTATGACATCCACAGGCCTGGAAGCATGCAGCACGCGGAGGGAGGGAGGACAGCGAACTCTGACTCCTGCCTGCTCCCTCCCAGCAGCCCTCCCGTGGGCCTCTCCTACCCTTTCCCTCTACTTGTCTTCTCAATTGCAGGGATGTGTGTGTGAGGAATAACTTCACTCGTTCGGCTGCAGCGCCTTTACTCACTACGTGTCCAGCACTGTTCTCGTCACAGAGGGTACAGCGGTGAGGAAGGTAGACAAGACCCTGCTACTCAATCGCATAAGAGAATTTAAACAAGATCTGATGAGCATCAGCTGCCACAGAGACAAATAGAATGATGTGATTCTTCACCTCGAGGTAACTCATGCTCTCATTTGATCCGAGTGCTTTATAAAGGGCCCCTTACATGAGGTGAGATGTTTCCTGAATCCCGGATAGTCCCATAACTAGCCAACTCTGTGATGTTCACCAGGGAGGCACCGGCCCTGCTAAGTGAACTGGTTGAGCTCACTGTGGTCCAATGAGTCTGCATGTTATTCAGAGGGGAGCAGCTCCAAGTGCAGTGTCATTGGTAACGTCTCGCAGGGCTGCGACGTTTAGCGTGTTTAATATTTCCCAATTAGTACAAACTTTTAATTTCAGTGTTTAATCTCCTCTGTGATCTGATGACATCCTGCTGAAGGGACCCCGAAGATTGAATACTTCAAGCAAGCCACTCGCTGAAAAACAGGTGACCTCACATCTGAAGGGTACTGTGGAGTCAGTGCGAATCCAGTTTTCATACATGAAACAGAAACATGTCCTTACTTCAGCCACATGCCTTCTGCTCGGGGTAAGCTGGGCAACAGTTTGCAACAGAGATGGTTTTGTCCCCCAAAAAACATTTTGCAGTGTCCGATAAGGGGGACTTACAATCTGATAGATAGAGCACCTACATTAATCCGAGAAATAATCACATTATTTTAAATCTTAGAGCACATATACTTATGTGAATACGGGCTTAAGTTTCTCATATGTGAATAAGGGGCTAGGTTTTTCTTAAGTTTCCTTTTCAAGGCCTGTGTGAAGCGATTGAGTAGGTGACTCAGCTGTGAATCCAGCAAGCAGATGGCTCAGATAAGCAGGCTCAGACCGACCCACCAGGAGTCAAAACATCATCTCATCCACATCATCTCATCCCCTGAGGACTAGAGGACAATAGCTGACATCTGCGGACCCCCAGGGCTGCGCGTAGCTGCCCTCCGATCCCAGCCTCACCCCAGCCCTGTCCCCTGTATAACCCTGTCCCCTGCACCTGCTGGAAGGCAGGATTTGATGCTTGAAGCGCCCTGTCTTCTTGGCTGGCTGGCCTTCCCAATAAACGCCTTATGGGATTCAACCCCATCTTCGTTATTGGACACAGCGACAAGCAGCCGGAGCCCACGCATGGGTTTCCCGGTAACATGTCTGGAGCCATTTTTCTTGGTTTTCACAACTAAGGGCAGGGGTGCTGCCGGCAGCTAGTGAGCAGAGGACGGCCAGGGATGCTGCTCAACATCCCAGAATGTACAGGACATTCCCCTGCAGCAAAGAATGATCTGGCCCCACACATCCATGGTGCTGAGGTTGAGGAACCCTGGGCTAGGGCACATTCCTGTGGCCTCTCGTGAGACCAGGAGTCCAGGAGACCACCTTGCATGTGAAAATCCAAAGTTCTCCCTAGAACCAAGAAGACTCATCTGCACACGTCATTAGAAGAGGGAGCCGTGAAACCTCAGAGGCACCGGCTGGCCCGGAGGCAGGCTGGGAAAGACCCAGCAGAGCTCAGCAGCTGCCTGAGGTCAGTGGAGCAGGAGCCGCTGCAGCCGAGAGAAGCCATGGCCCACCTGCTGACGATGAGGCACGGCAGAGTCCAGCCAGCGTAAAACATGGGCTGACCTGCAGAGCTTTAGTGGTGCCCTAAACAAGTGGTTTTCTAGTCCTTCTTGATCTTCTCTCTGCTCTAGATGCCAGAGTTGGGGAGGCTGGGAGACGATCAAGGTGAAGGGCAGGAGGTGGTTCAAGAGGATGAACAGAATCTTCTCATGTTTGACCCTTGCTCTTTGACTTGACTAGGAAGAGGGCGAGAAGAAGGGAAGGTTGGGGGCACCATTGTGGCACAGCATCCTGAGCCCATGACCCTTCTCTTCCTCCAAACCCCTCACTGCATCTAGACACTGGCTTTGCCCAGGGAGATGCACTGAATGAAACATGTCAGAGAAGAGGGAACCTAGAGATGCTCTCACTCATGTTGCCCACAATGTGGCACAGAGGTGAGTGTGGAGGACTTGCAGATGGCAGGTAGATGCATTGTGAGAAAACTATTTGCTGGCAGTCATTAAGGGCTTGTCCTTCCTCTTCCCTCTGCCTGGGTGTTCCTCCAAGATCTTTAAGTGCTCTGCCTCTCTCCTCTTTCAGGGTTCAGCTCAAAAGCCTCGGAGAGGCCTTTCCTGACCACCCAGCTGAAGCAGGGACCAGGCGCACACCACACACCCTTCTGGATTCTGGTGCCCTGGCTCGCTTTCTCAGGTAGTCGCTCTGCTCACTACCTGAGTCTTAGGGCATAGTGAGTTGTGTTATTGGCCATCTTCTCCTTCCCCGACTGTGAGGATCAAGCACCATGAGGTTAGGTATCATCTTTATTTCGCTTAAAGGTGTGCCTCCAGGACCATAACCATGTGTGGAACATAGTAGGGGCTCAAGCCAGAGGGTGTCTCAGTTTGGTTGACTCTTTTTACACAAATGAGTTCTTCCTCAAATGGGGGGAGCCACACCCCTCCAAGGCCACCACATTCAGTTCTACACTCAAAACGTGGGGGGAGTGAGAGGGGGTGAGAGAGAACATAGGGAAAGGAAGCAGAGAAGTCAGGGCAGTGGGAGCTTCTGACTTTGAGGGACCACCTCCCAGGCCCCAGGAGAGAGATTCCAGATTCAGTGAGAGCCTTTGCATGGATGAGGGTCCTGCAAGCCTGGGCTCACCAGCTCTCGGAGAATCTGCCTGACCCTGGGGCAAGGGTGGGCGGAGTGTTTGCTGAGTGAGACTCCGTGTCTAATTGCCTCGCTCCTGATCAGAGACCTGTGATTCCCTGGAAGGGAGCGGTGAGGAAGGCATCAGAGCCCGGAGCGGATTTTCCAACAGAGACTGCAGTCACATGAACACCAGCCTCTCGCCTGGGAAGCAGCCGCCACCAGGACGCAGGGCCATGGTCTGATCAGGAGACAGGACTGCAGCCAGAGGGGCCCTCAGGGCGCTGTGAGAACCGCCATGTGCCCTTGCAGAGTGCAGTCCGGGGCTGAACACAGTCGTAATGAAGACCCACTGGGTGCCAGGCTGCTCACTGGCACCCACACAGATGTGGCACGTGTACATGAATAGAAGTACATTAGCACATATGGACAAATACATGTTTTTCTTTATTGATAGTATTTGTATTCCATCTCATTCCCCAAAAATGCAAAAGTTACATTTAGCGTAAGTGATAAAATGAGAATTTAAAAAAAGCTGTAAGCAGGAGGAAAGTCTCTAGGCCAACCATGTGTCCATCCTCCCGGGACCTGTCCTTCCTCCTAGGAACAGTCCATTCTCCCAGACGTGTTGGTTCTCCCAGGAAGTGTCCATCCTCCCAGATGAGTGAGGGAGTCTCAGGTGGAATCCCCAGCGCTGGTTCCCATCTTTGTATGTCTCTTCATCTCTGTCGACCTCCCTGTCCTTACTGTTGCTGAGCGGCCATGGGCTCCGTGCACAGCACGCCCCTTTGGGAACGTGACCATCTCAATCCACTGAGGGGTTTTTCCTTCCACATGTGCCTGTCAGAATCTCAGAGCCTCCACGGACACCCTGGTCCCTCCGTGAGGACAGCCTGGAGGCCTCCATGTCTCCATCTCACTCTCCTTTATGCTCTGATGACTCTCAGACCTACCTATTCCAGGCTCCCAGCTGAGGTTGGGACCCATTCCTTACTGCCTGTTGGGATGCACCCCACAGTAAACAGGTTCAACGCAGCCCGTCTCCCAGAGGCACCTTCTCCTCATTCGCAGGCACGCGTGCCGGAAAATAGGGAACTATGCTGACCTCTGCCTTTCCTTCTTCCCGTGCAGCCAATCAAAGCTCCACGTCCCAGAGATTTTGTGCTTTAAAAGGTCAGTATCCATCTGTCTTAATTCCTGTTTCCCCAAATTGTAATATAACAGCTTAAGAACTGACATAAGAGTTATTTCTAGTTGACTTAGGATTTTTGATTTCTTGGCATAAAAACCTGACTGATGGCTAGCATGGATGATAAGAGGATGAATGTAGGAGAAAAAATCACCCTTTAAAAAAATCCCAGGTTATACTTGAGTGCTGTGAGCCAATTTTTGCTCAGCCTCTGTGGGCCTCTGTTTCCTCGTCTACAATGGGGACAGTCGTACCTAACCCCTCCACAGCTTCCTCTGTGCAAGATGCCCCAGGTGCTACAGATGGGCTCAGCATTCAGTCCTCCGAGGCAGGCACTGTTATTGTTCTCCTTTTACAGATGAGTAAACTGAGGCTGGTCACTGCCTGAGTGCATTCAGCTAGCAGATGGGAGAGCTGGGCTCTAGGCCAGAGCGGCAGAGTCCTTGCCCTCGACCACGTAATAAGACTGTCCTTCAGGAGGATAAAGATTGTGCATATGAAATATGTAGCACGATGCCTGGTCCTTAGGAAATGCTGGGTGATACACCCGAAACGGGTCATGGTCCCACAGGGAACATGGGGTTGTGATGCTACAGGGATTCATAGCAGCTGCTAACTGAGTTTATTCCTGGGGAAACTGGCTGATGAAGTTGACCAGCCTGAGATTTGATCCCTGCACATGCTCTGCTCTCCCTTACGATGCCCGAGCCCTCTCCGTTTTGGGAAATGAACTGCATCATGTGGATTCAGCTGCCCTGGACTCTCTTGCATATGGGGAGGGAGCTTGCGTAGCCTGCATCCAGGCGCCTGAGCTCCCTGAGGACAGCCGGAATAAGGCTGTGTGAGGGGAGAATGTGTGGGCAGGTCATTGCTTCATTTTACATCCATTCACTTATTCATTAATTTAACAAATATTAATTAAGCGCTACCTCCGTGGTAGGGACTGTCCCCTGTACTTCCCACAATCCCCGGTGGTCCCCTTGACCTCTGTTTTTAGCTCTGCTCTTAAATGGCATTGAAACTTCGTGTCACTTTTGTGACATCTGGAAGACACATGACACTCTCACTCATGGAATGCATCCCAGCGGCATGTTACTCTTGGTGTTTAAAGACCCTGCTGCTCCTTGTCTGATTTATCTCTCCGAGTCCTACACCCTCCGCTCCAGTTCTCTTTCAGGCTCCGTGCAGCGAGGGGTCCCCAGGGCCAGGGCTCCTCCTTTGTAATTCAGCCTGGAGGCCCGCCATGCACTTTTCTGAAGGACACGGGATAATAACTAAACCACTGATAATGCTAAAGATAGCTTTAATGAATCCTGTCGCCAGGTATTATTGGAAGCCTTCTCTCTGGCGAGAGACCTTTTCAAGCTCCAAGAGTTTCACACTTGGAGACTTTTACAGCATTGGGAGTGTTGTTTAGTATTGGTTTAAAAAAACATTTCCTTCCACAAGAGCAAGACCTAATTTGTTAAGCTGGCTGCTTGTTTCTCTGGTTTTATTATTGTTAAAAATCTGTGTCCTTTCCTGGGTGCAAAAATAGCCCAGTGCATTTCATTTGCTCTTTTTTCTTTCTTTTTCCCATGGCTGTTGACAGCCTGTGCTGGCGCAGAAATAAAGCCTGTGTTCTTGTTTAAATGCACTGAAGCTGGGGGTTGCCAGGGCACCGCCTCCTTTGCAGGGGGTTCTGGGCGGGTGCCTGGCGGTCCAGCCCTCTGATCTTTACAGAGCCCACTGGATAGTCACCTGCTCAGGTCTCCTGCCTGCCCGATGGGTGCCCGCTGCCCTAACATTAGCGTGAAGGGACAAATGTTGTCACGCCCCCTTTTGTAGATGAAGACACTGAGGAGGCAGGCGCCTTCTTTTATTCTTTATTCAACAAATATTTGTGGAGGACCTACTATGTGCAGGGCATGGTGCTAAACTCTAGCAATACAGCAATACATGAAAGAGACAAAAATTCCTGCACACGAGGAGCTTACATTTCAGAGGAGAGAGGCAGCAGGAAATGATGAATACACGTTGCATCCGGTGGTGATGAGTGCTATAGGGAAATAAAGCAGAAAGCACCTAGGGAGACTTGGGTTGTAATTTTACGGAGAATGATCAAGGAAATGATAGCATTTGGATAAAGGTTTGAGGGAAGAGGGAGAGTCGGTAATGTCTGGGGAGGGGGGAAAAGGTGTTTTAGGCAGAGGAAACCTTATTGCAAAGGCCCTGGGGGCGGAGACCAGAGTGGCTGGAGGGAGGTGAGCGAGCTAGAAAGGCAATGTGAGGAGACTGGCCCCTGTCACATGGGCTGTGGAGGCCCTGCTGGGACCTGGCTTTATAGAGAGAGTTAGGGAGGCGGCGGAGGTTGTACCAGAGGAGCAGGTGACTTGACCCACATGGGTGGCAACTGGGACGCAGCTCTTCCCCTGTGCGGGCTGGCCTGCTTACTCCTGCTCACATGCCAGTGCACACGCTGTCGGGGGGTAACCTCTGTGCACACACTGTGTCGGGGGTAACCTCTGTGCCTGGGAAACAGGAGACATGGCTTTCTTAGACAGAGATTTTCAAAATAAATTCTTTTGTAGAACAAGGAGGAGAAAACAAGAAATACATAACCATAAAATACAAGCACAACTTATTTCCTCTCTACACGTTTCCTTTAAGTATTTTTCACCCGCTGATGAAATTTAGTTGAGTAATAGCCCACTGTAATCATTTTGTATTTGTCTTTTTAAATTTAATGTTGGACATAAACACTCCCCTGCATTCCTCAGAGCTTTGCACAGCATTAGGTAGCTGGCCAGCAAGCTCGGTGAGGATGGGCCGTTACTTCCCGGCTCAGCCCGGGCGCTTGGCAGCCTTGTGGGCGGCTCCCCCTGCCGCGCAGACAGCGCAGCGGGAACTGTGCCGCAGCCTGTGGTTTCGTCCTGTTTTCTTGGGCTACAGTCCCAGAGTGAAGGTTTTGGACCAAAGCGTATCAACACCTACACAATCACTATTCACAGGTTTGAGTTTTCATCTTCTGACGATCATTGCCCCCCTACCCTCCTCCTGTCTGGGTTCCCAGCTCAGGCACCTGCGCCTGGAGCCCAGCGCATCCGAGGAGCAGCGTTGCCTCTAAAGGTGCAGCGGCTGTGTTGGCGTGAGCCCGTCCGGGTCAGGCGTGCGCTCTGCGTGTTCTCACTCAGCCTCGCCACAGGCCTCACCGGGAGGCTCTCCTTCGTAGTTTCCCAGGGGTGCGGAGGGGGGGGGGGAGGGAGCGAGCGCAGGGAGACGGGTGCTATGCCCAGGGCTCGGGTGGCCAGAGCAGCAGCGGCTCAGCAGGTTCTGAGACTGCCCAGGCCCAGCCCAGTGAGAAAGGCGCTGTGACCTGGCAAGGGAGACCCTGTGAGCAATGCAGTGACCGCGGGTTATGACAGCGATACCTGCAGGGTCAGCGCGAAGAAGGGATAATTAGCTGCCATGTGGGTTGGAAAAGATTTCAGGAGAGAGGTGACGCTGGAGGATGGGCATGTTCCAAATAGAGAAGCCGGGAAGACATTTCAGAGAGAGCAAGCACTGTGGGCACAGTCCCAGAGGTAGGGAACAATAGGACACACATGGAAGCTTCCAGAAACGTGGCAAGGAGGGCAGGTGTCGGCGGGGGAAGGGGCCAGAAAGGGGCCAGACTGGGGCCGGCATTGAAGCCTCAAGCTTCTGGCCTGGGCTTTGCATCAGGTCCCGGGCGGCTTCAGGTGCAGGGGGCGCTGCTTGTTTTTAATGCAAATTCAAGTCTAGGTGGGTTAGAGACCCTGCAGGTGGCCTGGGGATCCTGATGGGTGAGCAAGGGGGGGCTCCTGCTGCCACTTACAGAATAAAGGAGGGACGGGGACCAGCAGGTCAAGTGGGTGACTGGCCCCGGGGCAGGGGGGGTGTTGTGTGGGAGACACCTCCCCTACGTTAGAAGGCCACAGCAGATGGTCCTGCCTGCTGTGGTGCCGCAGAGGGAGGGGCGTGGCCTGGGACAGTGGTCCCCAAACTTTCCACATGTTAGAGTGATCTGGGAGTCTCTATGCCCAGGCATAAATTTAACTTAGTCCAGGTGATTTCATTGTCACAGCCCAGACAAATGAGTTCGCCGGTGGGGTCCCAGCCATCAGTATTTGTTAAGGCCCCGTGATCTTACTGCGCAGCCTCGCCTGAGAAGCTGTGTGTTAGAGCCTGGACGACCGGCGGCCTCGTGCATCCTGAGAACCGGCTGGAAATGCCCTCCGGGCCGCCCCAGCTCTACTGGAAGGAATCCACGCTGTCCCCGGGTTCCCGGAGGGTCCACGGCACATAAAAAATAGAGAAGCATGCTCAGAGATACCCTGAAATAAGCTGCCAGTAACATTAGTTTTACCAACATTTTCCACGTTACATTCCTTTCAACGTGCAATTGAACAATTCAGTTGATCATGACACGTCCGTGTTGCTTGGGTCTTTCTACACGTGTCACGAGTGCCTGGTTGTATTTTCTCGCCTTGTCTGTGCCTCTGGGATGTCGCATGGGTCATGGTGTCTGTGGGTTTAGGTGAGTGTACGGGTGGCCTGTCCTGTGTGGGGGTGTTTAAGCAGTTCTGTGTGTGTGCTTGCCTGTTTTGTGTTTTTCTCAACGTGTCTCCAGGTGGGGGGCATGGTAGGCATGGTGGATGGGTGGATCTGGGTGGGCTGCAGTTTTCTCACGAGAACTAACATCCTTTGAGTATGGACGATGCATATTCCAGCGTGCACAGGTCACATGGTAAGCACATCGTTTCCCTCTCATTTCCAGATGCCACAGGGGTGGTTGTGAGCTGCTTCAGAGGAAAGACAAGACTGCAGTTTTGTACCTAAACCTTCTGCAAGTGGTTGGTGGCTGCATAGACGGTTGTGTGTGGCGTGTTTGGGGAGGAGATGGTTTGTGCACCTGTGTGTGCATGGGAGGGAGCGTGTGTGCAGACCAGCCACCAGGTGCGCCTCTGCCTTTGTAGCCTTGCGCTTGGCTGAGGCTGTGTCAATAGACAGCATTGTGGCACCATTTGTCACGCAGTAGAGTCACACAGTGACCATTACTAGAGGCCAGTGGCCACGTGAGGCCACGCTCCATGGCCAAGTGCACATCTGACAAAGGCACACAGTCACACACGTACCTCATCCACCACAGTCTCAGGCAGAGTGGGCGCAGAGCAGTGTGACATCACACCCACACATGCACAGACCAGGGGTGCCCCCAGAGGACGTGAACCCCACACAGGCCCCACCTCACCACCCTCAGAGCGCAGCTTCGGGCCCACTGTGCTGTGGGGGACCTTGGCATCACTGCTGCTAACCCTAAGAAGGAAAGCGGAAAGGGCTCACACCGTAGGACGGGATGGAGGGAGGTGCCGAAGACTGACCATCTGCCCCAGAGGAGAGCCCCAGGCTCCTGACAAGCACCCCAGTGAAGGAGAACCCCTCCTCTCCCTGCACCGCCCACGCCCTCAGCACTCGAATTATTTCAGTTTCCTCTGTGGCTCCTACCACCTAAACGTGTTCCTCGGAGGCCTGGTATTTAACATCTTCACCGCACTAACACGCATGCTCTCTGAGACGGGCACCAGCATCTTCACCGCACTAACACGCATGCTCTCTGAGATGGGCACCAGCATCTTCACTGCACTAACACGCGTGCTCTCTGCAGACAGGGCTCCAGCGTCTTCACATGCTACCATGTGTTCTCTCTGAGACAGACACTAGTGTCTTCACATGCTAACACGCGTGCTCTCTGAGACAGGCACCAGCGTCTGCACATGCTGCCATGCATGCTCTCTGAGAGGGGGCACCATTGTATTCACTGGCACCAGGAGGGAAGTTCTTGACTTTTCTTTCACAGGAAGTTCAAGTATCCATTTCCACTGTACTCTGATGATTCACAACTAGAGGTAATCTTTGTATCATTCATATTGAGCTTCAAAATAGCATGTTCTCAGTTGGATAGAAAGAGAGACACACAAACGCTCAGATCCATTCAGAGAAGGGTTTGCGGAGACACAGAAACACAGTCCTGGGACGCATCTGAGACCAGTGAACACACATCACATGTGTGCTGGTGGGAAGATGGCAGTGGGAAGGAGGGGGTGTGTTGGTGGGAAGATGACAGTGGGAAGGAGGGGGTGCATGTGTGTACAATCAGAGAGTTGTTTCTGGAGGGATGGTGGGAAAAAGAAAGACCTAAGAAGGGATGCAAAAGGGAGCATACACGGCAAAGAGGGAAGGTTCAGAAACCTGGGTGAGCATTGGTGTGTCTCTGAAAACACACACACACACACACACACACACACACAGAGAGAGAGAGAGAGAGAGAGAGAGAGAGAGAGAGAGAGAGAGAGAGAGAGAGGCATTTCTTGAGTACCTGCATCCAGCTGTTCCTGAATCTGAGATGTTCCTGAATGTGTCGGTTATGGGAATCAGTAATCCGTGGACGT